>WOXC01001571.1:0-247592 GCA_011680675.1 Gymnobelideus leadbeateri
CTTCCTTCCACTTCTATGATCTCTTTGGGATATAACCCTAGAAGTGGTATTGCTGTGTCAAAGGGTAGGAAATTATTTTATAGTCCTTTGGGAATAATTCCAGATTGCTCTCCAGAAAGGTTGGATCAGTTCACAACTCCACCAGCAATACATTAGTGTTCCAATTTGCCCATATCCTCTCCAGCATTCGTCATTTTCCTGTTTTGTCATTTTAGCCAATATGACTGGTGAGATGTGGTACCTCAGAGTTGTTTTGATTTGCATTTCTTTAATCAATAGTGATTTAGAGCATTTCTTCATATGCTTATAGATATCTTTAATTTCTTTTTCTGAAAACTGCCTGTTCATATCTTTTGACCATTTATCAGTTGGGGAATGTGAGTTAGTCTATTTTTTAAGGTGTCATTTTCCTCAGTCAGGCTGTTGACTCTCATTTCATAGTTTTCTTGCATTGTTCTTATTTCTCTTCCCAATTTTTCCTCCACTTCTCTTATCTGCTTCTTAAGGTCCTCTATGGCCTGTAACCAGCTCGTATTTTTCTTGGAAGCTTTTGGTGCAGGAGTTCTGACTTCACTGTCTTCCTCCTGTTCCATGCTTTGATCCTTTTTGTCCCCAAAATAGGAGACTAATGTTGGATTTTTCTCTTTGCTTTGTTTCCTTTGCCTGGTCATGTTGCCACTCAGTCACTTGACCCTTGGGCTTTTTGCCACAGTAGGACTCTGCCACCAGACAAGGGAGCTTCCATCTCAAACACTTGGGTTTTCTCAACTGCTGGAGGTATTAGTTGGGTCCCCTCTCTGAAGCCTCCACATGCTCTGGTAAGCTGGTCACACACCCCAGGACCTCCACCCCACACCGCAATCCAGATCCAAGCAGGTTAAAACAAGAGTGATTACCCCCCAGACTGGTCGCTTGGTCCCCCTACAGTCTGAAGCCAGGAGCTGAAGCAGCCACATGTGGCTGCGGCTGCTCTGCAGCATCTCAGCTGCTTCTTGCTCTGGGGGCAAAAGCTGATGCACTCCCAACTACTGGATCCCAAAGTCCACACTGCACTGACCTCTCACTTTGTCCTTAGCATCTGTGTGTTGATAGTTCTGGAAACTGCCATAGCTGCTAGTCCCTCCAGCTGGTCAGCCCTCCCTGGGGCTAAAACCTCTGGCTCACAAGGGCCAGGGCTCAGCTCCCAGATTGCTGTGCTGGCTGCTCCCTGCCAGGCTGCCAGCTGTCCTCATGGGAGGTTAGCTTCTCTGTGTCATTTTGTGGGTTATGTAGCTCCAAAGTTTGTTCAGAGTCTCCTTTTACATGAATTGGGGAAGGTAAAAGCCAGAGCCCCATGGAAGTCCTGTTTCTACTCTGCCATCTTGACTCCACCCCCCCTCCCAGATGGAGATCTTAAATAACCCAATCTCAGAAAAGGAAATAGATCTAGTTGTAAAGGAAGTACCAAAGGAAAAAGCTCCTGGTCCTGATGGATTTGCAGAATTCTATCAAACTTTTAAAGAACAGATAGTACTCATACTTCACAAATCATTCTGAAAGATTGAGATTATTTCTCTACACACCCTAAACCCTACACACTCCAAAAAAGGAGACAAATGTAGTCCTAATACCTAAACCAGGGGAAAAGAACATGCAAAAATAAAACTCGGGGCCAATATCATTAATGAACATCGATTCCAAAATATTAAACAAAATCCTGTCAAATAGACTACAGTGATTTATCCAAGAAATCATTAATCATATGAAAAATCAAAACAGCTAAAACCACATGATCATCTCAATAGATGCAGAAAAAGCTGTTGACAAAGTACTACACTCTTTTGTGCTAAAAGCCCTACAAAGGATAGGCATAGAGACCCTCCCCCCCTTTTTTAAACATTTAAAAACACCTATCTAGGGGGCAGAGTCAAGATGGCGGAGTAGAAACAGCACTTTTGAGGAGCTCCAGCCCACACCACTTCAAAATTATGTTATAGAGGGACTCTGAACGACCTCTGGAGCTCCAGAACCCACAAAATGACACAGAGAAGTGACCCTCCCACTGAGGACAGTCCTGCAGCCTGGCAGGGAGCAGCCAGCAGCAGCGCTCTGGGAGCTGAGCCCAGGACTGCA
Organism: Gymnobelideus leadbeateri; assembly: GCA_011680675.1. Lineage (NCBI taxonomy): Eukaryota > Metazoa > Chordata > Mammalia > Diprotodontia > Petauridae > Gymnobelideus > Gymnobelideus leadbeateri. The sequence goes on from WOXC01001571.1 coordinate 2,113, forward strand.
TGAGCCGGAAGTTTTAGCCCCAAGGCAGCAGGACTAGCTGCCGGCTAGAGAGACTCCAGAACACCAGCAGCTGTGGCATTTCCAGAATTACCAACACATACATGCCAGAGACAAAGTGAGAGGTTAGTGCCCTATGGACTTTGGGACTCATCAGTTGGGAGAGTGCATCAGTCTCTTTCCCTGGGGGCGAGAAGCTGCTGAGAAGCTTCAGCACACCCGTGGATACACACAGCAGCTTCAGTTCCTGCCCTGCTAACTGTAAGGAGACCCGGCGATCAGTCTTGGGGGTAATCTTGAAAAAGATCCCAAAAAGAAAACTCCTAGGAATATTATAGCCAGGTTCCAGAATTCCCAGATCAAGGAGAGAATATTACAAACAGCCAGGAAGAAACAATTTGAATACTGTGGAAATGCAATCAGGATAGCACAGGATCTGGCAACTTCTATACTGAGGGACTGAAGGGCTTGGAATATGATATTCCAGAGGGCAAAGGACCTGGGATTAAAACCAAGAATCACCTACCCAGCAAAACTGAGTTTTTTTTTTTCAGGGGAAAATATGGTCATTCAGTGGAATAGAGGACTTTCAAGCATTCTTGATGAAAAAACCAGAATTGAATAGAAAATTTGACTTTCAGATACAAGAAGCAAGAGATGCTTGAGAAGGTAAACAGGGAAAAGAAATCATCATGAACTTATCAAAGTTGAACTGTTTAAATTCCTACATGGAAAAACAATAACTGTAACTGATGAAACTTTTCTCAGTATGAAAATAGTTTAAGAAGGGTATATGGGTATATGAATACATATGTGAATGTGTGTATATATGTTTACAGGTAGATAGAGGACACAATTCGAATGTAATAGGAAGGGATGATACTTAAAAGGTGAAATTAAGAGGTGAGAGAGGAATATAATGAGAGGAGATGGAGAGAGACAGAATGCAGTAAACTATTTCATATAGGAGAGGCAAGAGAGAATGGTTGCAAGGGAGGGGAAGAACAGGAAGGCAAAAAGGCAAAACCTTATTCTCATTGAATTTGGACCAGGGAGAGAATGACATACATACTACATAAGATATCTCACCCTGCAGGAGAGTGAGGGGGGAAGGGGATAAGAACAGGGATGATGGAAGGGAGGGCGGGAGGGAAGGGAAGTTGGAAGCACCCACTTGTGAAAAAGAACGGGATCAAAGTGGCGAATAGAGCCAAGTGGGAGGTGGGATAGTAGGGAGGGAAATATAGTCAGTCTTTTACAATATATCTACTATGGTAATGTTTTGCATAGCTATACATGTACAACACATACTGAATTGCTTATCTTCCCAGAGGGAGTGGGTGACAAGGGAGGAAGGGAATGGAGCTGAAATTCAAAGTCTTAATATTAAATGTTTCAAATGTATATAAATACTATTATTAATACTATTCTTCATGTAATTGGGAGACAAGATGTTCAGGCATTGGGGCTCAGAGATTCACCTTGCCCTAATGGCAAAGCCGAAGGGGGTATGGGAGAAGATATGGGAGAGAGCAGATTGGATGAGGGGATGTCTAGTGGGACTGCTATTCTGGGGTGGGTAGAGAAAAAATGGGGAAAAAATTGTAACTCAAAATCTGGTGGAAATGAATGATGCAAACCAGAAGTTAATAAAGCCTTTGTTAAACAAATAAAATTAAAAAAAAAAGAATAACTCTTTAAAAAAGTTACAAAAAATAAAGAATATATTTATATTATTATAAATTATATAATTATGTAAATAAACTAAATAAAATTATATTAAAATTATATAAATTATATAATAAAGAAAAATAAAGAAAAGCTACCTATAAACATACATATATACACTCATACACTTATATGTAAGACCATACTATGCATATTTTCATTTATCTTTTTCTGAAGATGCATAGCATCTTCCTTCAAATGTCCAGTGCTTTCTGTGTTTTTCTAAATCAACCAACTCATCATTTTTTTTTGGAGGGGGGAAGACAAGGCAATTGGGGTTAAGTGACTTGCCCAGAGTCACACATCTATTAAGTGTCTGGGGTCACATTTGAACTCAGGTCCTCCTGTCTCCAAGGCTGGTGTTCTATTTGCTGCAGTGCCACCTAGCTGCTCCAAGCTCATCATTTCCTACACCACAGCAATATTTCAATCCAACACCAAGCTATCTGAGAGATTGTCTATGAAAGCTTTCCCCCCACACACACCATTTTTCTGCATTTCTTCTATTCTTGGCTACATTCGTTTTATTTATACTAGAAACTTTTAATTTAAACTAATTGATATTATCCATTTTGCACTTCAACAATGCTCTCACCTTATAGTTTAAGGTCGGATACTGCTTCCTTCCCTGATTTCTTTGAAGTGCCTGGTGCGGATGCTGAGGACAGCTATCTTTGATAGCAATGTACTCTACAAATATTACTTCATTTGATCCTCACAACTCTGGGAAATAGATTCTATTATCATCCTCATTTTACAGTTAAGGAAACTGAGGCAGGGGTGAAGTAGCTTGTCCAGGATTACACAGCTAGGAAGTTAGTAAAGTCAGATTTGAACTCAAGTATTTCTGACTGCAGGCGCAGCACTCTATCTACTGTGCCTACTATGTGCCAGGCACTGTACAAAGTTTGCTAAGCCAGAAATGAAGCTGTCCTTGCCCTCTGGGCGCTGACAGCCTATTGGGGGAGCCAACATAGCCACAAATAAGTCTTAGATGCCAAATAAATACAAGGTAAGTTCTGGGGAACAGGGAGCGGTGCCCAACAGCTAAGAGGATGGAGTTCTTAAAAGAGGCAGCCGCAGTACCACACTAGAGCCCGGCAGGACATTCTGCTAAGGCTAAGAGGCATTGTACACACAGAAAAAAGTTCCCTCCAAGTCTAAGGTCTGAAAGGGCACACTCAGCACCCCAAACTGTTGCTTTCTAGTTGTGTTTTTGGCCATCCCTGGCCTGGGGCTGGGGGACTTCTACCAGGTGAACCCTCCTCCCCCTACTTGCCCAGGCTTGGAAGCTTGCCCTTCCATCCAGCAACCTTGCTTTCAGCTAGAGTTGCAGAAATGAAAGTGGGTTCCCCTCTCCCTTCCCCTCCTCCCCAGAGGAAGCTCCTAGAGGCAGCTCTGGTTACAGCCAGGTGGCCAGGAGTCACTTTCTCCCAGCTGCCACCGTCCTCCTCTCTTCTTCCTGGGGCCACCTTGGATGCTTGCTCTGCCAGGATGAAGACTGGGAGCCAGGCTGTCTGTCCAGCCCTACAGGGGAACCCCTAGCAGCCCAAGCTCCCATAGCCTTCTCTCCACCAGGCAATTGAATCTGCAGTCAGGAAACAAGCAGTAGGTCCCTCAAACCCTAGAGGAAGCAGGCCTATTGCAGTCCTGCTGGGGGACAGGTAAGTGTCCCTGACCCCCTCCAATTGGATAACAGCCTAGAGTCTCTTCCCTATCCCCAGTCTAAGGAGGGAAATAGGATACAGAGATGAGAGCCTATAAGGTCAGATGTACAAAGCTCTAGACCCTAATTAGGGAAAGCATAGTGCTCAATGGCTGAGGGTGATGAGGGGAATGGGACCCCCTGAAGGAGGCCCCATGGAGCCAAAGTGAGATGAAGAATCAGTTAAGTCAGGTATGAGGGAGGAGGGAATGGAGCACGTGTGTGTGTGTGTGTGTGTGTGTGTGTGTGTGTGTGTGTGTGTGTGTGTGAGAGAGAGAGAGAGACAGAGACAGAGACAGAGACAGAGACAGAGACAGAGACAGAGATCACACACTCTCACATTCACACTCAGAAGTGTTGTGTATGGCTCAACTGAGTGAAAGGCTCCAGGTCAGTGGACCATGTGGGCAAGACCAGGCTGCTCCTACCATTGTTCCCTTGACTCCCCTTTCTCACATTGGTCACCAAGGATGTCCACCTCCAAGCATTTCCCAATTCTCATCTCCTCCCTCCTCCTAGCAGCACAACATTAAGGTGAGCCAAGTAGGCTTCAGCCAGATAAGGTGAAGTTCAGAATGGAGACCTTGTCATTATAATGGCCTTAGCCCCATTTCTTCCACCTTGGGAACTGATCTCAGCCCTGCCTGTTACTGGGATGGGGAAGGAGGCCAAAGGGTATTGGACACAGGGGAAAGAGAAAGTGGGGGGAAGGAGGGGAGAAGGGGGTATCTACAGTCAAACCTTACCTCCTTTCCCTTTGTTTCCCAGCTTCTCCCAGGCCCTGTGGATCTGGGCAAAAGGCCAAGTCTTGGCCTCACTGAGACCTTCCCAGGGGCCGACTGAGATCCCATCAACTTCCTCCTGTGGTGAGCACCACCCTTGCCCTCCCAAACTTGGAAGTAATAGATGGGCATCCTGTCAGCTGAGCAATCCATTTTCTGTTCCACCCTCTCCTCCTTATAACCTCAACCATAAGCCCAGTTCAAGCCTTCCACACCTATCAGCTAGTCTCCTAACCAGTCTCCCTTCATCTGTCCCTCTACCTCCTGAGTGACCTCCCTACTGCCACATTTGGGCTCAAAAGTTCTCAATGACTCACTCTTGCCCTAAGCCCTTTACTGGGCTAGATATGTCAGAAGTTGATTGTTCTCTGTGATGGAGGAAACAATGCAAGATCCACCTGCTCTATGTGACCCCAACTCCCCTTCACAGCCATACCTCCCACTGGGCCCCAGCTTGTCCTTCTAGAAGTGGGCCAATCTCCATCATCTCTGCCTCCCATGCTGTACTCTAAATGTCCTCTTACCCAGAATGCCTTTCCCCTTGCCTAATTCTTCTAGGCCCAGCTCAGGTGCCACCTCCATAAAGCCTCCAGTGGTATGCCCAAAGACCTCACTGCACCAATCTACCTTTGTCTGGTGTGAAGGTTCAACTTCTCAACCAGACTAGAAATTCCCCAGGGCAGGGCCTGGATCCTTCCCCTCTAGCCTAACAGTGGAGTGAGCCCCTGGGGGTCTAAGTTAACTACATTCTGCCCCTCCCTCAATGCCCAAGGAGCATTCAGACTAGTGCATCTTAAACTGTAGGTCGAAACTACATATGGGATCATGAAGCACGAAGATAAAGTTGGAGAAGGCCTGATTTAGATCATTGGGTCCCTGCTTTGCCTTCCAGCTGACAGGACTTCAGGGGAGGCTATATCTACACCTGTTGCCTTCCAAGGACTCTACTGCCTGCCTCCCACAACCCATCACACCCACCAAGCATTGTACAGGGAGCTGTTGCTGACCCATAGAAAGTAAAGGAGCGGAGGGAGGGCCCTCCCACTTAGGCAGATGGTGGGAGCAGTTGGCCTAGGGTGGAGCAGAGGGTAGCTGGGCTGCAGGTGGAAATCCTTTGGTCCCACTCATGTATGAGTGGGAGAAATGGCCTGACCTCTATGAGCCCCCAGGCTGGGAAATGGGCCCAATTTGATGCCAAGCCAAGGGGCACCCAATACCAATTGCCAGAGCTCATCCCACTCCCAACTTCTCATGCCCCCTTTTTCCCCAGGGGCCTGAGTCTGCGGAGCAGGCCTAAACTCCTTCGTGTGCTAGAGAAGAGGTAAGGCCAACTGGGTACTGGGCTTGTATCTGAGCCTACCCCTTTGCAGGAGGCACTCCATCATCAGCAACAGAGGCAACAGAAGGTAGGGGCTGCCAGACTGATCTGAGGCTGGGTCTAGGGAGTAGACATGCATTCCAGCATGGTAGGTGGATCAGGGCACTTAAAGAGAACAGAACTATCCCAATTGGATCTGTACTAAAGTGGAATCTTGGGCAAGTCACTGCCATTTTCTCATCTGTGAAATGATACTGTGAGGGCCCACTCTGTCCCTGCTAACATCTCATGTTGTGAAGGGCTACAGGGAAAAGCTTGGCCTTCTCCCTTTCTCTCCATCAAGAAGCAGCAGGAAGAAACAAGGAGCAAGAGCCAAGATAAGCAACTAGAGTTCATGAAGATCCGAGAATGCCTACGCCACCAGCCACCTCCCCAGGCCCCAAGTCCCTGACACCACCTGTGGCATCCTCCTCCGCCCACCCCTCACCCTCCTCAGGTCTTGGGGATGGCTGCATCTCCCTGGCCTACTTCCCCCAAGAAAAAAATGCAATGGTCTTGAAAAATAAACAAATCTTTTAATTCATGAAGTATATGAGAACAAAGCCAAGGGCAGGATGGTTGGCACTTTTTGTTGAAAGTCTCACTTCTCCACCAGGTCTGAGAGGCCCAAGCAGAGGAAGGGTCAGTTGTCCTGCCCTTGGCTGGAGGGCAGGGATGCAGGGGGAACAATGGCATGGCTGGGGGTGGGGGGGAAGCTCTACAGAGGCATCAGGTGAAATGTAGACTAAGGTGCCAAAGAATAAGGCCCTTGAGAACACTATGGTGTTTGGATACCACTCCCCCAACCTCAGGAGTGAGTTCCAAGGGGAAGTCTAGGTTGGGGACTGGAGCATAGCTTTCTTCAAGGAAAGAATTCCTAGAAGACACCCCCGATCTGTCTGCCCAAATGTGATGGGGGTAGGGGAGAAGGGGACATATCTGTGCTGGACCAGGGCAACTCCTTTTCCAGAAACAAACATTTAAACAAACATGAACACTCTTTTCAACCAATCCAACAAAAGGCTTAAAATGCAGCCAAACAACAAGGCACTATGGGTAGGACCTGGAGAAACCAAATGGGCACCTCAACAGGGCCTACAGCAAACAAGAGCAGAAAGATATCCCTGTGCCCCCCAATCACCCCAGAAGGGAGGCTAGAAAGCAAGGGTGAGAGGCAGAGAAGTCAAAACAGGACCAGGACTCCACCTCTTCCCAGGGCCCAGAAGGGCCCTCAGTGCTGGAGACGGAAGGGGTTGTCATCATCTGCCTGCATGAAATAGTAGAAAAAGGCCAGAAAAAGAGCAAAACCAACAAAGAGAAGGAGCTGGAGCCAAAGGGGCACCATTCTGCCATTCTTTCCAAGCTTAGCCCCAGCACCTTGGGCAGGTCTAATAGCCTGGCGGGCTTCCACCTCCGGAGGGAGGGAGTACCAGCGGAAACTTGGGGAGGTTGAGGAAACTGGGGCGGAGGAGGTAAAAGAAGAAGAAACCACTGGGCTGGAAGAGAAGGCCGAGTCAGGGCTTGAGCCAGTTCGGTAGTGAGAAACACTCTGGTACGCATTGCTGTCCCGGTTGAAGTAGGCTGAGTCACTATTGAGGAGGGGGTGGAGGATGTGTATCAGAAAGACTCAGCTGTTCCCCTAGCCCTCCCCCACACCTCCAATGCATGGCCTCCTCTCTATGAGCACTGCCCCTAGCCCAAGGCCCAAGCTATCTCAGAAGCAGCTTCCCCAGCAATAGCCTCCCCCAATGACCATGGTTCTCCAGTGCTGAGGGCTCATTCCTTGGCTTCTAGTACTCCATTATCCCCTGCACATCTACAGCACCCCACAGCCCATAGTCTTTTCCCTTGAAATGCCCTCTTCCCCAGCCTGGTTTGGCCAAATACTTCCTGATTTTAAAGAGCCCAATCACAAGCCCCTTTTTCCAGGGAGCCTCCTCCACCCCCATCCCCTGCTGGAAGAGAGTTTACTTTCCTCTGAATCCCCCTGTACCTTTGCCTGTACCTCCCTTATGCCCTTCTTCTCATTCACTGTGGGCCTATGCCCCAGGACTGGCTGTTTTCACCTCTGCCAAGAAGCTGGGCAGTCTTTTGGGGCTTGTTCCAGGAACATGTGCTGAATGAACACTGGGCAGCCCCACCCCCATCCCTCAGCCTTACTAGTGGCAATGGAATGGAAGGATGGAAGCCACTACATAGTGAATGGCAGGCTAGAGGAGGGCAGGGCACTGTCCCCTTCACTTACCTGTCTATGTTCTCCTCCTGGCCTAAGCGGTAGAGAATATTCTCTCTTATCTGTGACAAGGCAGAGAAACAAGGCAGGGTCAGTCTCCCCAGCACCAGGGCCATCATTGTCCCTGTTGATGACAATCTTGACTAGCCAGCCACCCATTATGCCCTGCTACGAAGAGAAACAGCTGCCTCCTGGGTCAGACTTATCAGGTAACCAGTCACTTGCTGGCCTTCTGCTTATGGGGGTAGAAGAACTAGTGCCCTACCCCCCACAGCCTCATTCTCTCTCTCCATGGGCCCCCTGCCAATGGACAGTGCTAACTGCTCTGCAGCTGTCCTTTCTCCTGCTCACATAAGGAGGCGGACAGCATTTCTGTGCTGAGTTTTCCTCCAAGCCCCGGCCTCTCAAGAACAAAAGTGTGCAGTGCCTACCTTTCTCCCGCACCCTAAGCCTTGGATGAGCAGATGAGAAGCAAACTAGTTCCTTTCCCCTGACAAGAGAGGCAGGGAGCGGTATTCAGCATAGATCTACCAAAAGCAGGGTATGAATGGGGTAAGGCCAACCCCCTGGCCTCCCTCACTCGTCTCCTTGGCCCTGTACTCAGTGACCTTGGCATCAGGTATGGCACATCCATACTGCTTTCCAGAGCCAGCTGTCCTGGTATGGGCCAAAGTCTCAAGTCTGAGACTCCTTCCCTAGCCAGGCTGGGAGTCAACTAATGAAAGGCCTCAGCCAGTTTGTTCTTTTTTCATGTCCCTCTGTGGAGGCCAGAGCCTCAGAATGAGGAAAACTAGGTTTGGGAGTCCTACCTGGGGGACAGGGGGGCTCAGCAAATCCTAGATTAACTTAGGATAATGTTCCTGTTTCTCAAATAAGCTCTCTGCCCTGCCTTGGGCACCTGGGAAAACTGAAGATCAGTGGTTCAAAATACCCAGAGGCAGTAAGGTACACAGCAAAGAGCCCTGGAAGTTGGCTTCAAAGGCAGGAAACCTGGGGAGTCCCTTAGTCTCTCAAGGCCTCATTTTCCTCTTCTGTAAAATGAGCAAGTTGGACTACACCATGTTCTATCTCTAAAGGGTTTCTGCCTCTAAATCTACAATCCCCTTTTCTTTAAGTTCAGAGGGGGTTCTGCTCTTCTATGTGGTTGGCTAAGAAATCTTGAAGTGGGTCTTGCAAACAACAGCTAAGTTAAGAGAGAGGACTGAAGGGGCCCCTGGCCAAGCAGGCAGCACCTTGTGAAACTAGCCACTCGCCCCCAACTATAAACCTTGTTTTATGTTCACATGCTACCTAGGGGAAGGAGGGCAGTGGCAATTAGGCCCTGTCTTAAGGGCCCTCTGGAGAATTCTAGCTAAAAAAAGATTATGTATACATGATATCACGTGACAAACTTGAACATACTTCAGAAACAGCAGCTCCTCCTTATCATCACTGTTCCTGTTATTATTAGAGAGGGGGCAGGGGAAAGTCATCAGGGCAAACTCTAAAAATGGATTCCTGCTGCAGAACTGACTTAGAAAACCACAAATTCACATTGCCTATGGTGTACTGGATTTTCATTCACTCTGTTCAATGGTTCCCAGTGGCATTTTCATTAAGTTCAGAGGTTACTTAGAAGTTTTGCTGGCTGGCCACAGGCCTAAGCTGGATACCTCTGGTGTCATGAACAGCAAGCCAACCTTGGAACAAGGAAAAGTTGGCGTCAAGTCCTACTACCTCTGGCACATGGGGCCTAAGGGTTCCTAGATGCTGTAGGCAACTTGTAAAAGATATGGTGCCAGTGTGCAGTGGTACAGGGGGCTTCCTCATCTAGGAATTTGCTACAGCACCAATGGCATTATGGTCTAGCCCCTCATCATTTAATAGCTTGTGTGGGTGGCTCATGGATTAGCTGACTTTGGCATGGAGATGATGGGGATTGGGGCAGGGGCTTGCACTTACCCGCTGGCGCAGGTGGTAAGTAGGTACCTTGGCACTGTCACTGCTGTAGCTTGTGGAGGGCAGGGGCTCCTGGAAGCTGGTCCTGGCTTTGGCTACTGGGATGGCTGCAGTATCAGTCTCTCCATAAGTCTTGGTAGTTGAGTAACTCTCTTCATAGTAATTGTCATAGTCAACTAGAAGAGTCACAGAGGAAGGAAAACGGGAGAGAGCCAGAGACCAAGGCTTTGGTAGAAGCAGCTAACTGGGGCAATACCCACCTGGGCACTGGAGGCAGGAAGACCTAAGATCAAATCTGGCCTCAAACACTCATTAGCTGTGACCCTGGGTAAGTCACTTCACTGTTGCCTACCTTAGTTTCCATTCTATAAAGTGGAGATAATAATAGCACCTATACTCTCAAGATTTCTGTGAGGCCCAAAGGATAATATTTGTAAAGTGTCTGGCACATAATAAGCACTATATAAATGTTGGAGGCCAAGGGCTCCAAGCCTGGGCTTAGAATAGCCATACGGGCTTATATGTGAGTTGCCACTAACTATGAAATAATTACAGTCATCCTTGCCTCCCAAACTACCTGTTGGAGCTAATCCATGAAATGAGATCATGAATGAATGGGCAAGCAATTTGACTGGGAGGAAAGGATGTCCATATGAACAATAGGGATTACAGAAGTCAGCCCAGCCCAGTTGGGCATAGGCACACTAATACAGGGCTCAGCTAAAATCACAGGTCTCCTCTCTCCCCTTTATCAAAGAGAACCTTTGGGGCCTTTCTTGGAGCAGGTCATATTTGGTTAGCCCCAAAGTACTGGCTTCTAGCTGCAGGGAGGGACAGGGGGGCCAGAGCCCCACCATGCCCTTTGTCTCCAAACTGCCCCATTCTGCTCCTGGGCCTCACCCCACATGTACACTGCAGGCAGCTGGGAAAAGGCAATGCCATGCCAGGCCCTAGCACTCCCTAGGATGAGCCGGAACCCTCCTGGATACAGGAGCCACTCACCTTCTTCCATGTCTTCGTCTTCATCTTGTCTGGAACCATAAGCATTGCCCTCAAAATCCTCTGTGGCATAACAGGAAGATAGTCTGAGAAAGGCTGTCTTCCTTTGACACCCTCCCCTAGAACTCATCCCAACAACTGGAGAATTTCATTTCTGCTGAATGGGCCCCACCCTTCCTCCTCACCTGGATATTGGTAAGAAGAGCTGACAGTCCCAGGGGAAAGCTTGGTTCTCTGACTTTCATATTCATAGATTTTCTTTTCATACAGTTTTCGGGTTGAACCTGGATTCGTGGTCAGACAGGTGAGTGTCCCCAGAGGTCCCAGAAAGCAGCCCCCAAAGTTTGTGGGGGTTTTACCTATGTGCAACCAGTTAGCTCAGCCCTTGAGTGGCCTTTGGAGCTCTGGGGGCCTGGGTGGGGGTGGGGTGGGGAGGAGTACCTACAAGGCCTGCCCCTCTATGTGGGAGGACAATCACAGAACTCCTACCAATCCCGCAAGAGATCTCAAGCTCTTATTCTGTATTGTGTCGACCATTACCCAATCCCATTCGGCCTCATCAGGGGGTTGGGTTCTTAAGTAGGATCACCCTTAGCCGGGGCCTACCCATATGCGAAGGAGGGAGAGTTAATGGGGATGAAGAGGGGGAGGGGCGGGCTGGGCCAGGCCGGCTGCCCGGCTTCAAGGCCTGCCTCACCTACTCAATGCCCCACCACGCCCTCTAGCCTAAAGGAGGGTTGGATGTTTTCCCCTTCCCTCTCCCTTCTCCCTCATAGATCTCCTCCCCACTCCTCTTCCCAGCGCCCTCCCCCCGCCCCTCCCCCATTCTCCACACTCACCCACGATGGGCCCGTGGGGGATGTTGTAGAGCTTGAGCATGCGGACGAGCTCCTGGTCAGAGAGGCGGCGGTAGTCCTCCATTGGGGACACCTGAGGGGAAGGCCCGACGGGACGGGAGCGGGTGAGCCGCAGCCCTTCAAAGGAGCTCCGGAACAACCCAACCGCACTGCCCGTCCAGGCAAGAGGCCAGGGGCGGAGGTGCTTACCAATCAGTGGAGATCGGCTATTGCACCTCAGAAAACGAGAGAAACGGCGACAGCAGGCGACACTGGGCGACGGCAACCGCGACGGGAAATGACCGCCGAGGCGTGGTCTGGGCGTGGCCCGGCAGCCGAGGGGGCGGGACAGGGCCGGCCGGGGCTACGGGGCCCTAGCCCAGGGGCGGCAGAAGGCGGGGCCGGCGGGCGGGTGGGTGGGGCTTGGCGACCTAAGGATCGAAGCGGAGCTGGGCAGGGTTGACAGGGCCTAAGCCTAGGGGCGGCCAGAGGCGAAGCAAGCCACCTACGGGCGTGGCCAGGGGCGTGGCCACACTCCCAAGTGCTGTAGGCCTAGGGTGCCCGAGAAAAGGCCTGCTAAATGTCCCTAAGGGTCTCAGTGTGGCCTAGTGCCTTAGAAAACCACGTTTGCATGGTCCGTTTTCTCGTCTTCTTATTTATTTTGCGAGGCACTGCCCAGTGACATTTTGGAGTTCCTCTAGGTTTGATACCTCAGGGCAGCCAAGCTTTGATTTCCTTGATTCCAGTGAAAACCACGAGGCCTTGCTTTTTGCGTATTTTTCCCCACAGAACTTAAGAAGCATCCCCAAAAAAAGGATGAACCTCACCGAAATACATAGCAAAATAAATAATGCTGAAAGAATCAGGGCTCTCCAGAAGATTCTTAAGGGGCCCCTGGGGCCTCCTTCAAGTCTCAACCACATGACTGCTTACCACTATTCCCTTCCCCCCCAAAGCCACCTACTCCATTGGTCATGCTTGACCTCATACCTTTGTGAGGCAGATTCCTGTGCCCCCACCTCTGGCGCAGAAGCAGGAGAGGCTCCAGGGGTCTGGGGTCATGTAGCTCATTCCTTTCTGGTTGCTGACTCATCTTCAACCCCTGTAACTGGAGAGAACACCAGTTCTGTCGCCAACATCTATCTACACAACAGAGGTCTTGGCAGAAGTCTGGGAGGGCCATCATCAAGGTTATTGTGTTGTCATTTGTCCTTTCTCAAAGAGGACTGTGACATCAGGGACATGATTTGCACTGAATTGGATTTCAGTGACAACCAGAGGAATATACTAAACAGCCCAGAGCTCCCTGCCATTTCTACATAAAGCCAGTGGCCAGAAAAGGAAAAAATTCACTTGCCAGGAGCACATGAGCCCAAGACTAGACTGTGCAGTGTTTTTTCTCATCCTCTACCCTGGGCAACCCATGAAACAGGAAAATACCATAGGGCACTCCAGTCCACTGAACTACTTTGGCTTCTGCTGCTGCAAGTAAAAACACTCAACAAGAGTTTATTTTCCTCTTCATTTTCCACCAGCAGCTTTGCTTGGTTTCCACTTCACAAAAATCATGTCCCTACAAGACTGGTAGCCCCCATCCCCTTTTCAGCTTCCTTTTCTGTATTGTGCTTTCCCCATTGGATTGTGACAGCAGAAGCTGTATTTCTTTCTTATCTGTATCCCCAGCAATTAGCACTGGGACATAGGAGGCACTTAATAAATCTTTATTGACTATTGAATATTTCTTAAGAGTTTGGGATGTATAACCAACAAGATGGCAGACTGGACATTTTCACAGATCCTCAGGAACTCTCAAACATCTCCAAAATGGGAGTGAAAGCTAAAGGAATTTCAGCTCTCTACAGGATATAAAACATCAAAAATTAGAACAAGGTAAAAACTAAACAAACCAATAACAGAAAAAGCCAATATTTCCTACCCTCTACTGGGCCCTCACCCAGTATCTCCTCCTCTACCATTCACTAAGCTCCATTCATCTGCAACAGAACTCAACTCCATAGGCACCTCCACTCCCCATCCCCATCCACAGTGCAGTATAGACCCAACCTCCAAACCACAGAAATTTGCTCAGGCTGTAATAGCAGCATGGCAGCATTCTGTTTCATTGGGCCAGAGAACTGAGGAACAGAGGGAATTGGCAAGGGGGGAAGAAGTAAGAATTGTGTGGCACTCTACTGAGTCTGAGAAAAAGAGCCCAGCATGCAGCTGTGGCCAGTTCTATCCCCCCAAAAGTCATTTGGAGCAGAGATCTATGGTAGTAAACCAGGAATTGCCCAGCAAAGGAGGCTGAGACACTTTAGCATCCAGCCCCTATGGAAACCTCCATCAAAGGGGAGGGAGTAAGAAAGTAAGCAATAGAGGAAGATATTTTTTAGAAGATTAAAATTACCACTGGAAGAAGCAGATAAACCAACAGGAAAAATATTAACAGCAAATCTAGGAAAAGAGTTCAGGCATCTATAATTGACTTGTTGTTGTGGAATCACTTCAGTCATGTCTGACTCTTTGCAACCCCATTCAGGGTTTTTCTTGGCAAAGATACTGGAGTGGTTTGCCCTTTCCTTCTCTAGCTCATTTTACAAATGAGGAACTGAGGCAAACAGGATTAAGTGACTTTCCCAGGGTCACAAAACTGGTAAGTGTCTGAGGCCAGATTTGAACTCAGGAAGATGACTCCAGACCTGGCTCTCTATCCACTGTACCACCCAGCTGCCCCCTATAACTAAATACTGTAAAACAAAGGAAAATTAAATCAACACCAGATGAGGCAGAGAACCCAATGGATTTTAAAGAGAACATGGAACTACAACATATTGTTTCTGAATGGTTTGAAAGATGAAAAACATCAATATTTATTAAGCACTTACTCTGTACCAGCCACTATGTCAAGTGCTGAACATATTAAAAGAGGCAAAAGATAGTCCCTGCCCTCAAGGAGCCTACAATCTAATGGGGGAATATACGTGTGCAAAGTCAACCTGAATGACTCCATATTCAAACCTTGCTTAAACTTTGGGTACATGCACAACCAGCCTGTACAGCATGGCAATCCAGAAATACCTTTAGGCATGTGCATTTAGATGTGGGGAGAAAGGCTGAAGTAGCACCAAACTCCTCCCTTCATGAAGTGAGTACCAATAAGCAGACTTTTGTCCTTAGGTGGTAGTTCTTTCCTTCTGTCTATAAAAACAGGTCACTGTTGGACCCAACTGCTTGCTGCTTTAGTATACTAATAAAATCCCTTTACCTTTCTTTTCCTGAATTGACCAGGAATTGAATTATTGACCAGGGTAAAGCTGAATCAAGATTTCTTTTAACACATGCAAAAAACATATACAAAACAAGTTATACAGTGGATCAATAGAAAATAATTAAAAGAGGAAAGGCGCTGGAATTAAGAGGGGTTGGGGAAGTCTTTCTGGGGAAGGTGGGATTTTGTTGTTGTTGTTGTTGTTTGTCCTTTGTTTTAGAAGAGAACCAATGACATCATGGAGTAAGACCTTGGCTTGCATGTGAATTGGATTTAAGTGAGGCCTAGTTGCAGTTGTCAGCCTCTCTCTCTTCCACAGCCATCAAAGTCCAGTGACAAGGCAAAAGTCAGGATAGATGGAGATGGCTGAGTTGCAGTGGATGACCTTGGAATCTTCAATGTCTGACCAAGCTCTAACTACTCCACAGCACCTGCTTCAGTTGCCTTCATAGGCAATGGAAGAAATTGTTCTCATCTGCCCATTGCGGATGGGGAGGAATCTTCACATTCTTGGAGCAAACATTCCCCTAATTCGACAAAGGGTTTGAGGCCCACTGATTATTCTCAACCTGGGTTAGCCCATCTGATGAGACAGTTTTACCAGGATGTGGCCACTGTGCATGCTATAGCTGAACCACAGATGAGGGTTGTGTTGGACACCAAAGATGGATAAGTAGCTCAGGAAAAGGGCTCAGCAAGCCTTCACACCCAGAGGGGCTAGTCCTCCTTGAACACCTCATATACTCCTGTGGGATTTTAAATGGAACTCAAAGGAAGCCAGGGAGGTTAGTAATTGTAAAAGAGAAGTGAGAGTATTCCAGGTATGGGGGACAGTCAGAGAGAATGCAGAGAACCAAGAGATGAAAGGTCTTGTACATGGAACAGCCAGGAAGCCAGTGTCACTGGATGGAAGAGTTACGTGTTGGAGAGTAAGGTGTAAAAAGACTGGAAAGGTAGGAGGGGACAGGTTATGAAGAACTTTGAATGTCAAACAGAAAATTTTGTATTTGATCTTGCAAGCCAAACCCCCTTTTTTCTGTTGTGTCTCATTCTTAGAAATATCAGCTCTTGCAGGTGATAGAGAAGATATCACCCCATGGTAGGATTCTTCCTATGTCCCTGATTATGCAGTTCATTATTGACCTTTGCCCTCCCCTTGGCCATTTCCCCACCTCATTTGCCTCAAAATTTCCTCCTTGACTCTGTGCCCTCTCACTCTTTTGGGTATCAGTTGTCCCAGGAGTTTCTACTCCCCTTCTTCTAAGACAGCATAAATTGTCTCTCAAAGTACCAAGTCCATGCAGATAATGCCTATTGTAAGGTTCTCATTTCCCTTTATAGAACATTTCTCTTCTCCTATAGGCACATTTATCAGTGATACACCTTTCCACCGTTGAAACAAAGTTTTCCCTTTTTTCAATCCCTCTTTTTGCCTTCTTGCCCATTCTCCTGTAGGCTTTCTTCTTCGTAAGTGCCTACAGAAGTTATTTTCCCTTTGTTTTTAGCCTTGATTTGATTAATATACATCACATATTCCCCTCTATCTTATTCCCTTAATTTGTTGTTGTTGTTCAGTCATTTTAGTCATGTCCAACTCTGTGTGGCCACATTTGGGGCTTTCTTGGCAAAGATATTGGAGTGGTCTGCCTTTCTTTCTCCAACTCATTTTATAAATGAAGGAATGAAAAGGCAAATAGGGTTAAGTGACTTGTCCAGGATCATACAGCTAGTAAGGGTCTAAGGCTGGATTTGAACTCAGGTCTTCCTGACTACGGGCCCAGTGCTCTATTCACTGCACAACCTAGCCACCCCCTAGACCCTTAATTAAGTCCCACAAAAAATATTGATTCACCTATAGGTGGGGTGTTGTGAGGTTTAGTCTACTATGTTTCAGATCTGTTTCTTCACCATCAGTTCTATTTGATTTCTGCTGTCACTCTTGTCTCCTCAAGAAAGAATTATCTTAATAGTATCCTGTTATCTTGTTGTTTTCCTTGATTGCTTTATCTGTTTACTCCACAGGTTCCCAAATTTATTTGGCCTACCACCCCTCTTAAAAAAAATTACTCAGTGTCCCCCTGGAAATCTATTTTCTTTAACCCTTTAATGGTTTTTTTTTTAATTTGCATGATTTCAAAAAATATAAAATATATATATTTTTAAAATGACACATCTAGGGGCAGCTATGTGGTGCAGTGAATAGAGCACCGGCCCTGGAGTCAGGAGGACCTGAGTTCAGATCTGGCCTCAGATACGTAACACAAAAACTAGCTTTGTGACCTTGTGCACGTCACTTAACCCCAATTGCCCTATCTTCCCCCCCCTCCAAAAAAAAAGCAAAATAAAATAAAAATAAAAATGACACATCTTAAATTTAATAACTTATTGTAAATTTGTGGGATTTTTCTTCCATTGAAATTTCGATGATGCAATATTGCACCATGTAACCACAAAGTATCATATTGTAAATAAGTCATTACACACACATATTCCTGCTGATGTATGCTGGACTTCCTGACAATGTGCAACACCCTTGCCTGCCAACACTTGATTGTCAAGACCTGTTGTCGGACTTGACCACTGATCCATTATAACTTGTATTTTTGTGTGTTTATCTGGAAAATAATGTAATCATAATGACTTTAATTCTGCTACACAACAGATGAAACATATACAAATGGTTTTTCAAATTTTTCTTATCTTCCCTTTTTTCCTTATGCTTCCACAGCCACCCTTATTTTTATTGGTTTGTTTATGGTTCCTTTCACCATATCGTAGTTTCTTTGTTTCTCCCTTTATATGTTTTGAATGTTTATTTTTGGCCTTGTCTGATTGTAACTCCTGCTTTTAGGGATTCATTTGATTCATAGTAAGTTTTTTTTCCAGCCCCTCATTTTTATTCTGTTTATGTCTTTGTTGTTTGTAAAACACATTTCTTGTAAGAAACAGATTGTGGAGTTTTGTTTTATTATTCAATATGTCACTCTCTTTCATTTTATTAGATAAACCAATATCAATATTAAACTTATATACTCCAAATGCAATAGCATCTAAATTCAAAAAGGAAAAATGAACTAAGGTATGAGAATACATAGACAGTAACACAGGAGACAGAGACAGGAGATTTCAATGTTCCTCTCTCAGTTCTGGTTAAGTTTAATAGAAAGATAAACAAAAAGGAAACTATGGAATTGAATAAATTGCTGGAGAAACTAGAACTAAAAGACTTATGGTGTCTTCTAAATGGGCCCACAAAAATACTCTATGCCACATGGGACTTTTATAAAAATTGTCCGTGTATTAGGACACAGAGATATTGCAAACAAATATAAAAAGACAAAAAGTCTTTACTTCCTTTACAGACCATAATACAATAAGAATAAAAAATTGTTCAGGGACCACAAACAAAAGATACAGACCCAAATGGACATAATAAGTGGGCAAAGAACAAATCTTAGAAACAATGACTATGTAAAAAATTATAATGATGAAACAACATCAAAATTTCTCAAATGCATCTAAAGCAGTCCTCAGAAGGAAAAACATATCCTTTCATTCATTAACAAAATAGAAAAAGAGAGGATTAATGAGTTGAATACACTTTTAAACAAATCTAAAATAAGCACAAAAGACTAGATATTAAAATCAGAGAAGAAATAGATAAATTTGAAAACAAAAAGCTATAGAAATGATCAATAAAATTCAAAACTGATTCTTTGAAAAGACTTATAAAATTGACAAACCTTTATCCCATCTGATTAAAAAAACAAGCCAGGAAATCAAATAGATGATGTAGCAAATGAGCCAGGTGAAATCACAACAAAACCAGAAGAAATGTTAAGAAAACTAAGAACACAAATTGCTCCTAAATGTTAGAAAATTTTCTTACCTGGGAGTTCAGAGTGATTGTGACTGAATTCAAGATTTTTCATCTAAAATAAAACCCCTAATGTTGAAGAGAATTTGACCTTAGGGGGTCTTTATATTGCTCCCATAGGCTTAAAATAAGTCAATTAGTGTAACAAGGTGTTATACTTTATAATCATACCCCATAATTTAATGACATTCTTCAAACATTAGACACATATGTTTGTTTCTAGCTACAAACATTACTTGGTTAATGGTCAGAGGCTTTTTGAAGGATGTGGTATCTGCTGAATTGACCTAGTGGAGGTGGGGACAGCAAGGTGAATGGATGAGGACTTGGGTTTGAATCTTAGCTTTGCCACTTTGCAGCTATATGAGCACCAATCAGTTTTCTTGTAAAATAAGGGTATTGAACTACATGAATCCTAAGGTCCCTTCCAGGCATGATCTTATTATCTTCAAGCTCCCTACAAGCTCTGACATCTTTTCATCCTGTGAAAT
This sequence comes from Gymnobelideus leadbeateri, assembly GCA_011680675.1. Taxonomy (NCBI): domain Eukaryota; kingdom Metazoa; phylum Chordata; class Mammalia; order Diprotodontia; family Petauridae; genus Gymnobelideus; species Gymnobelideus leadbeateri. Next base: position 21,324 of record WOXC01001571.1, read on the forward strand.
CTAAATGGGAAATCATTGGCAAAGATCTACCATTCAGAGAATCAGCAGATAGATTCACGTTTATAAACATTCTAAAAACATGTGATTCGTTGTACCTTTTGCCTCTATTTCTAACTTTTAGCCACTGTCTTCCTTGACCTCTATGAATCCTTAATCCTTTTGGTTATACAGGCTGTCATCCTCAATTTCTCACTTGTATTCATTCTGCTCATCCAATCTGTTGTCGCATTCTGTCATTTCTATCTTCCCTATGTGTCCTTTTCTCTCTATTCATACAACTGTTAGCCTAGTTCAGGCCCAAATCACCTTTTATCTGGACTATGATAATAGCCCTCCAATTGGTATTTCTGCCACAAGTCTCACCCCACTCCAATTCATCCTCCGTAGTTTCCAAAGTGATTTTTCTAAAGCATAGGTCTGACCACATCATCTTCCCTCTCAATATATTTTAGTGGTTCCTCAATACCTCCAGGATATATTTTGGCATTGAAAGCTCTTCACAACTGTCCCCCTTTTGGGCTTTTCCAGTTTTCTTACAATTTATTTGCCTCCATGCACTCTTTGAACCAGTTATCCAGGTGACAAGAGGAGCAACTTTTGTTTCCCCTTCTCCCTCCTGCTCTGAGCACCCCAGAAAAAAGGCAGCTGGTTTCATGTCCACTGCCTACTAGCCTTCCACCTCCTGCTGTACCAGCTGATTTCCAGCCTAAGGTTAAAAAAGGAGTGACCTCCCTCTGACTTGCTGCATTGTAGTTGTAGAAATGGAATGAATAATGAGTTTATTCATCACCTTGATTTGCTTGAGCTCCCTTATTAGCCAGGAAAGGCTGAAATAAGTTGAAAACCAAAATCAGCCAGTCAGGAGGCAGAATGAGTGGTGCCTGAGTTTGACATACCATTGATTCTTTGTGGTGTTCACTTGGTGAACCCAGAACACCTCTGTTGTGCCAGCAACCACAGGGCCAGCTCAAACTGGTTCATACCAGCCCCAAATAGACTGTACATAGATTGTACAAACATCCTGGTTTCAGGTACTCTGTATCCCTCCTATTCTCCCACCTCCCTTTGTTGTAAAACCACTCGCTAAACCCCCAATCATTGAAGCAGCAGACTAGGTTCTGCTGTTTCCTGCATGCACATGTGCTGTACTTATCAATAAATACTTCTGGATTTTGCACTTAATTTGTGTGTGCTTCCATTCCCTCTGTTCAGGTGGACACTGTACCCCCAATTAATCAAATCACCAATTAATCAAATGGTGTCAAAAGTAGGTTTGAGGGGCAGTTAGGTGGTACAGTGAATAGACCACCAGCACTGGAGTCAGTAGAACCTGAGTACAAATCTGGCCTCAAACACTTGACACACTTACTAGCTGTGTGACCTTGGGCAAGTCACTTAACCCCAACTGCCTTGCTTTCCCCCCTTCAAAACAAAACAAAACAAAAAAAGAAGTAGGATTGGATTGTGGATTTGGGATGATCACCCACTACCACCACAGAGACTGAGGTTGGCCAGCTGGAACCTCTTGTGCCCTGTCCTCTACAGATGATATAGTGAGTCCCCTGTCCCAACTCCAATCCTGGGTTCCCGGCTCTTTCAGTTGAGTCTGTCTTTGTTGAGCGAAGATTTGGTAAAGCTTTCAGGAGGTGAATCACTAGAAGGAACCTACAAGTAAGAGTTCTCTGTTCCTATGGCTAAAAATCATTTGTTTTAGTTTTTAGTCCTAGGGTCATCCTTCTTAGTTCTGTGGCCCTAAAAACAATTGTCTTGGGATGACTAGGTAGTGCAGTGAATAGAGCACTGGCCCTGGAGTCAGGAGGACCTGACTTCAAATCCAGCCTCAGACATTTAACATTTACTAGTTGTGTGACCTTGGGCAAGTCACTTAACCCCAATTGCCCCTCAGAAAAACTCCCATTTGTCTCACACCACAAGTAATAATAATAGTAATAACTCTGAGAAACTGGTTAATAATTCTCCTCCCATCTGGACAGAAGCCTATAACATATTTCAGCAATCTGATCCTAAAACCTGTAAGTCTACATCATGGATCAAAAACCTGCAGATACGTAATTAATTGGCAGAAATTGACCCAAGCCAACCTCCATCACCATTGGCCAACTTGGGGTTCTTTTTATTGGGATAAAGTAAATTACCTTAAGAAATGACTTGATGGAACCAGCAAGCAAATTAAATACCCCACATGGGCTGTTTTTAAATAAATGGATACTCAAAACTACTAAGTAAGAAGCCTTTTGTAACTTGGATAAAAGATTAAATTGAATTATTCTATTTATGTGTCAGTTTCATCATTTTGACTGTAGTTGTGTCTTTGTAAAATCCAGAAAAATCTTTGTTTTGCATCATGTTTGTGTATTTTGTAGATTCTATTACCTTGAAGGATTTTTTTTTCAGGTCCATTCCCTTCCTCCCTTTTCACCCACTCCCTCTGGGAAGATAAGTAATTCAGTATGTGCTGTACATGTATAACTATGCAAAACATTACCATAGTAGATATATTGTACAAGGCTGCTTATATTATTATTTTATATTAATTAAAGCTCTTTTGCCCTCTAGAAAATCATATTCCATGCCCTTCAGTCCCTCAGTGTAGAAACTGCCAGGTCCTGTGCTATTCTTTTTTTTTTTTTAATTAAACAAATGCTTTAGTAACTTCTGGTTTACATCATTCATTTCCACCAGATTTTGAGTTACAATTTTTTCCCCGTATTTTCCCCTACCACCATCCCAGAATAGCAGTCCCAAAAGATATCCCTTCCTCCAATCTGCTCTCTCCCATATCTTCTCCTATATCTCCTTCGACTTTTCCATTAGAGCTAGGTGAATCTCTGTGCCCCAATGCCTGCACATCTTATCTCCCAATTACATGCAAAAGAGTATTGATAATAGTATTTATTTATTTGTTTGTTTGTTTATTTATTTATTTGTTTGATTACTTATTTGTTTTTAGGGTAATTGGGGTTAACTTGCCCAAGGTTACACGGCTAGGTAATTTTTGTTTGTGTGCATTAAGTGTCTGAGGTCAGATCTTTTTCAGGAGGTGAGCAGTGGATTCTTTCAACCTCTATTTTGCCCTCTGGGTCTAAAACATCAGGGCAATTTTCCTTAAGAATTTCTTGAAGGGTGATTTCTAGGTTCTTTCTTTGATCATGGCTTTCAGGTAGTCCAATAATTTTTAAATTGTCTCTCCTGTATCTATTTTCCAGGTCAGTGATTTTTCCCATGAGATATTTCACATTGCCTTCTAATCTTTCATTTGTTTGGATCTGCTTAACAGCATCTTGATTTCTCATAAAGTCATTAGGTTCTATTTGCTCCAGTCTAACTATGAAGGAATGAATCTCCTGAGTGAGCTTTTGAGATTCTTTTTCCATCTGGCAAATTTGACTTTTTAAGGCATTCTTCTCCTCATTGCCCTTTTGGGCCTCCTTTGCCATTTGAGTTAGTCTGTTTTTTTTGTTTTGTTTTGTTTTGTTTTTTGCTTGAGGGCAATTGGGGTTAAGTAACTTGCCCAAGGTCACACGGCTAGGTTTTTGTTTGTGTGTGCGTTAAGTGTCTGAGGCCGGATCCGAACTCAGGTCCTTCTGACTCCAGGGCCAACGCTCTACTCACTGCGCCACCTAGCCACCCCAGTCTGTTTTTTAAGGTATTGTTTTCTTCAGTCAGGCTGTTGAACCTCATTTCATACTTTTCTGCATCCTTCTCATTTCTCTTTCCATTTTTTCCTCCTCTTCTCTTATTTGATTTTTAAAGTCCTTCTTAAGGTCCTCTATGGCCTGTAACCCGCTCATATTTTCCTTTGGGGCTGTTGGAGCAGGATTTCTGACCTCACAGTCCTCTTCCTGTTCCATTCTTCTATCCTCTTTGCCACCAAAATAGGAGTCTAATGTTGCATTTTTCTGTTTATTTTGTTTCATTTGCCTTGGCATGTTGCCACTTAATTACTTGACTTTTGGGCTTGTTGCCACAGTAGATCTCTGCCACCAGACAGGGGAGCTTCCATCCCAAACGTTGGGGTCTTCACAACTTTCTGGCAAGCTGGATACCCACCCCACAACCTCCACCCCAGACCACAATACAGATCCAGGGAGGTTAATGCAAGGGCGATTACCCCCCAAAACTGATTGCTGGATCTCCCTACAGTTCGCAGGCCAGGAGCTGGAGCTGCGACGGAAAACTACAAAATGGCATGTCTCCTCAGCAGCTTCTAGCCCCCAGGGGAAGAAGCCGACATGTTCCCCAAATACTGGCCCCAAAGTCCATAGGGCACTAATCTCTCACTTTGTCCTAGGCATGTCTGTGTTGATGATTCTGGAATCGCCACAGCTGCTGGTGTTCTGGGGTCCCTCCAGCCTGCTGCTGGCCTGGCCGCACTGGGGCTAAAACTGCGGCTCCCGTGGACCTAGCCTCAGCTCTCCAAGAGCTGTGCACTGCCCTGCCAGCTCCCAGAGCGCTGTGCTGGTCCTTCCTGCAGGGCTGCAGTGCTGTCCTCAGCGGGAGGTTAGCTTCTCTGTGTTGTTCTGTGGGTGCTGGGGCTCCAGAAGTTGTTCAGAGTCCCCTTTTACATAGTTTGGAGGTGATCTGGGGGGTGAGTGCCTTGGATGTGCTGTTTCTACTCCTCCCTCTTGGCTCCACCCCAGTCCTGTGCTATTCTGATTGTGTTTCCACAATATTGAAATTGTTTCTTCCTGGATGCTTGGAGTATTTTCTCCTTGATCCTGGAATTCTGGAACCTGGCTATGATATTCCTAGGAGTTTTCTTTTTGGGATCTTTTTCAGGAGGTGATTGGTGGATTATTTCAACCTCTATTTCCCCCTCTGCATCTAAAACATCAGGGCAATTTTCCTTGAGAATTTCTTGAAGGATGATTTCTAGGTTCTTTCTTTGATCATGGCTTTCAGGTAGTCCAATAAAATTTTTAAATTGTCCCTCCTGGATCTATTTTCCAGGTCAGTGGTTTTTCCCATGAGATATTTCACATTCCTTTCTATTCTTTCATTTGTTTGGATCTATTTAACAGCACCTTGATTTCTCATAAAGTCACTAGCTTCCATTTGCTCCAGTCTAATTCTGAGGGAATGAATCTCCTCAGTGAGCTTTTGAGATTCTTTTTCCATCTGGCAAATTCGGCTTTTTAAGGCATTCTTCTCCTCATTGCCCTTTTGAGCCTCCTTTGCCATTTGAGTTAGTCTATTTTTTGAGGTGTTATTTTCCTCAGTCAGGCTGTTGACCCTCATTTCATACTTTTCCTGCATCCTTCTCATTTCTCTTCCCAATTTTTCCTCCACTTCTCTTATTTGGTTTTTAAAATCCTTCTTAAGGTCCTCTATGGCCTGTAACCCGCTCATATTTTCTTTTGGGGCTTTTGGAGCAGGATATCTGACCTCACAGTCCTCTGACTGCTCCATGCTTCTATCCTCTTTGCCCCCAAAATAGGAGTCTAATGTTGCATTTTTCTGTTTATTTTGTTTCCTTTGCCTAGGCACGTTGCCACTTAATTACTTGATTTGGGGGCTTGTTGCCACAGTAGGACTCTTCATCAGACAGGAGAGCTTCAGTACTGAACATTGGGGTCTTCACAACTTCCGGAGGTTGGGTGGCCTCTGTAAAGCCTCCACCCACTCTGGCAAGTTTGATACCCACCCCAAACCTCCCCCGCAGACCACAATCCAGATCCAAGCAGGTTAAAGCAAGAGCAATTAACCCCCAGCCTTATTGCTGGATCTCCCTACAGTTCGCAGACCAGGAGCTGAAGCTGCCACTGACATTGCAAAATGGCCTCTGTGCCGTGTTTCCTCAGCTGCTTTTCGCCCCCAGGGTAGGAAGCCAACGTGTTCCCAAATACTGGTCCCAAAGTCCATAGGGCACTAACCTTTCACTTTGTCCTAGGCATATCTGTGCTGATAATTCTGGAATCGCCACAGCTGCTGGTGTTCTGGGGTCCCACCAGCCGGCTATTGACCAGGATGCCCTGGGGCTAAAACCACAGCTCACATGGTCCTGGGTTTGGCTCCCTGCATGCTATGCTGTCGGCTCCCAAGCGCTGTGCTTACCGCTCCCTACAGGGCTGCTGGGCTGTCCTCAGTGGGAGGTTAGCTTCTCTGTGTCGTTCTGTGGGTACTGGGGCTCCAGAAGTTGTTCAGAGTCCACCTTTTACATTGTTTCAAAGTGGTGTGGAGCAGAGCACCTTGAAAGTGCTGTTTCTACTGGGCAATCTTGACTGCACCCACCTTGAAAGATTTAAAAAAACAAAAAAAAAAAGGAAAAAGGAAATGCAGCCAGTCAGAAAAACTTCTAAGGGCTTCGGTCAAAGAGTTTAGAACATGGGAAAAGATTAATGAATTTTCATGCTTGAAGCACTTGTCCCAGTAAGCATGACTCCCACATTAGGCTTTCTATGGGAGATTAGGTTATAGAAATAGAGAAAAAGAAAAAAATTGTGCAAGACACCTTTTTTCTGTTGTTTCACCTTTGACTGTGTTGGATTTACAGAAATAAAGTCAGATAATCAAAATTTGTAGAACTGCTAAAAAAAATCTTGATAGATTTTTAAGGTTTGGAGATTAGTTATTGAGGAGTTTGAAGATTTATCATTTTTATGATTAAAAGGTAGAATTCCTTGGATTTGGGGTAATACCAGCAACTCACTTCCTTCTGAAATAGTGAGTTTTGGAGTACCACTCTGTAGAATTTAAGTAAAAATGGGAATTAAATTCTAGAAAAGTTAAAAGTAAAAGTAAGGGGGCAGAGCCAAGATGGTAGAGTAGAAACAGGACTTCCACACAAGTCTGGCTTCCACCTCCTCTAATACATGTGGAAAATGACTCTAAACAAAATTTAGAGCTACAGAACCCAAAAAGTAACAGAGAGAAACAAATCTCCTGCTGAAGGAAGCCTTGCAAGCTGGCAGGAAGGGTTCATCACAGTGCTCTGGGAGCCAAGAAAAGTTCCTAACTGAACCATGGTTTTAGCCCCAGGGCAGCCCTGACCAGCAGTGGCTGGAGCAGACTTCAGGAAAGTAAATCACCAGCAGCTGTAGTAGTTTCCAGACTTCTAAACCCACAAATGCCAATGACAAAGTAAAAGGTCAGTGTGGAATTTAGTTGGAACAGACGGGAGCATGGTCTGCCTGCTACCCCCAGGACTAGAAGTAGAGGAGGCTCAGTGGCTGCAGCCACTGCCACATAGCTACTTCCAGAGCTCCTGGCCTGCAGACTGTAGGGAAGCCAAGCAACCATTCAGAGGGTAATTGCTCTTGCCTTGACCTGCTTGGATCTGGATCATAGTGTTGGGTGGTAGTCCTGGGGTGTGTACTCAGTGAGCCAGAGTTTGTGGGGGCTTTAAAGAGGACTCCCATCTAATAGCTCCAGCAGCTGCAAAAACCCCAGAAATTTGGAACATAGCTTTCTCCATCGTGGAAGCAGAGCTCTACTGTAGCAATGAGCTCAAAAGTCAAGTAATTGGCTGCCAATATAAGCAAGCAAAGGAAACACAAACAGACGATAGAATCCTTTTTGGGGGACAAAAAAGAATCAAGGCATGGAGCAGGAGGAAGACAGTGAAGTCAGAACTCCTGCATCAAAAGCCTCCAAAAAAATATGAATTGGTTACAGGCCATGGAAGAGCTTAAGAAGGATTTTGAAAATCAAGTAAGAGAAGTAGAGGAAAAATTGTGAAGAGAAATGAGAATGATGCAAGAAAATCATGAATAGTGAGTCAAGAGCCTGCTAAAGGAGACCCAAAAATACACTGAAGAAAATAACACCTTAAAAAATAGACTAACTCAAATGGCAAAAAAGGCCCAAAAAGACAATGAGGAGAAGAATGCTTTAAAAAGCCAAATTTGCCTGATGGAAAAGGAATTTCAAAAACTCACTGAAGAGAATAATTCCTTCAAAATTAAATTAGAGCAAATGGAAGCTAATGACTTCATGAGAAATCAAGATACTATAAAACAGATCCAAACAGATGAAAAAATAGAAGGCAATGTGAAATATCTCATTGGAAATACCACTGACCTGGAAAATAGATCCAGGAGAGATAATTTAAAAATTGTTGGTCTACCTGAGAGTCATGGTCAAAAAAAGAGTCTAGACACCATCTTTCAAGAAATTCTCAAAGAAAATTGCCCTGATATCCTAGAACCAGAGGGCAAAATAGAAATTGAAAGAATTCACTGATCACCTCTTGAAAACCTCCCCAAAAGAAAACTCCTAGGAATATTATAGCCAAATTCCAGAGTTCCCAGGTCAAGGAGAGAATACTGCAAGCAGTCAGGAAGAAATAATTTGAGTATAGTGGAAACACAATGAGTTTAACATAAGATCTAGCAGCTTCTACATTAAGGAATAGAAGGGCTTGGAATATGATATTCTGGAGGCCAGAGGAGCTAGGACTAAAACCAAGAATCACCTACCCAGCAAAACTGAGTATAATGCTTCAGGGAAAACATATGGTCATTCAATGAAATAGAGGACTTTCAAGAATTCTTTAAGAAAAAACCTAAGCTGAACAGAAAATTTGACTTTCAAATACAAGAAGCAAAATAAGCATGAGAAGGTAAACAGGAAAAAGAAATCATAAGGAACTTATTAAAATTGAACTATTTACATTCCTACATGGAAAAATGATAATTGTAACTCATAAGACTTTTCTCAGTATGAGGATAGTTGAAGGGAATATATATGTATATGTATGTATAGAAGGATGTATGTGTTTATAAATATATATATGTATGTATGTATATATATATGAGTGTGGGCATTTGTATGTTCATGTATACATAGAGGGCACAGGATGAGTTGAATATGAAGGGATGATATCTAAAAAATAAAATTAAAAGGTGAAAGAGGAATTTGTTGGGAGAAGAAGAAAGGGAGAGATAGATTAGGATAAATTATCTCATATAAAAGAGGCAAGCGAAAACTGTTATAATTGAGGGGAAGAGTAGGAAGGTGAAAGGGAATGGGACAACCTGATTGTCATTGAATTTGGCCTAAGGAGGGAATAACATACACACTCAATTGGGTATCTTACCCTTCAGGAAAGTAGGGGGTTAAGAGATAAGAGGGGAAATGATAGAAAGGAGGGCAGATTGGGGGAGAGGGTAGTTAGAAGCAAACATTTCTGAAAAAGGAAAGGGTCAAAAGAGAAAATAGAATAAGTGGGGACAGGATAGGATGGAGGGAAATATAGTTAGTCTTTCACAATATAACTACTAGGGAAATGATTTGGGTAACTACACATGTACAATCTATATCGAATTGCTTATCTTCCCAGTAGAGGTCGGTGAGGAAGGAAGAAAGGAAAAAATCTGGAACTCAAAGTTTTAAAAACAAATGTTTAAAAATTGGTTTTTTACATGCAACTGGGAAATAAGATCTACAGGTACTGGGGTATAGAAACCCATTTTGCCCTATTATAAAGTTAGTGGGGTGAAGGGGGAGGATATAATAGAGAGCAGATCAGGGGAAGGAATATTCAGTAGGCTTGCTATTTTGGGGTGGTGGTTAGGGGAAAAATGGGGAGATAAAAATTGTAACTCAAAATCTTGTGGAAATGAATGTTGAAAACTAAAAATAAATAAACTAAAAAATAAAAAAAAATAAAAGTAAAGGTAAAAAAATTCCCTGAAGATGGATAGCTTCTTTGTTCTAGGGAAATGAAGGAAAGCAGCTACTTTGTAAGTAATCCTAGAGTGAAGAGAAAAAAATAGGTATAGGTTTGCTCCTTATAGCCAAAATGATTAGACAAATCAGCTTCATGGTTAGACAAATAAGGGGAAATTATTAAACAAAGTAATGATACAAAGATGTAATGTAAAAGTTTTTTAATTAAATGGAATGTTAAACTTTGAGAAAAGCAACAGGATTAGGCTGTTGTCTCTAAGAATTATATAAACACATATATGATTGTCTTTCAAATTTATCTATCATGGAAATTCAGGCTTTGAGTATGTTTTAGTAACAAGTTCTCAAAACTGGATTAATAATTTTACACCTAGGGGCGGCTAGGTGGCGCAGTGAATAGAGCGCCGGCCCTGGAGTCAGAAGGACCTGAGTTCGGAGCCAGCCTCCGACACTTAATCCACACAAACAAAAAAAACCTAGCCGTGTAACCTTGGGCAAGTTACTTAACCCCAATTGCCCTAAAGGGGCGGCTAGGTGGCGTGGTGAGTAAGAGCGCCGGCCTCGGAGTTGGGATGACCCGAGATCAGATCCGGCCTCAGAAAATGAGCACCCACGCATAAATCAAATGACTAGCCGTGTAACCTTGAGCAAGTTACTTAACCCCAATTGCTTTAAAAAATAAAAAATAAAAAAAATAATTTTACACATAAATTGTATTTATAATGGTAGAGAAAGTGAAATTCTTTTCCCACTTTTTAAGTATCTGTCTGATCATATTAAAGGGCAGAAAAGTTCATTTTACAGTTGGACCCTCATGAATTTTTTAAAATTCTTATATCAGGTACACAGTTTAGGTAAGGATAGGAACAGCGATTGGTATATAAACTGAAATTCTCTGAAGTTTCAGATTTGGAGTACCCAATTTAAGTGACTGTCAGAATTATCTACGAACCTCTAGATTTGGAGCCAGAGCCTTAGAATAAAACAAGAAAAGATATATAGGGACAAGACAACTACATGAGACATTTGGGACTCAAAATGTGCTGGTTAAATGGACATTGAAAATGGGTCAATAGGAAACAAAACTTGATGTTAGTTAATATTGATGATGATAATTATTGTATTGCTTTGGTTTTTTGTTTCATGATGTTTATTTTTAAGTTTTCTTGGTTACTTAGGTAACATGTAAATCTCACTTCTCAAAACTAGTCTGTTATGAGCCTTCTAAGTAGTTTGATCTGTAACCTGATATTAATGTAACTTAACTTAAAGTAATTATAATAATGAATTTATGAAAAACCTTATTGCCTTGTTTGAAACTAGTCCTATGTGGTTGCTTAGAGATCCTTAACCAAGGACCTATATTATGCTGACCAGAAACTCAGATCCAAGGATTGATGCAAGCAGTTTTCTCACAATTGTCCATCATTACTGAGGAAAGGGGTTAACAAGTTGGTGGATTTGCACCTTATTGTCACCTCTTGTTAACCCTTCCTTGATCAGGGACCTTCTCCCTCTGATCCTTTTAACCTGTCTCCTCTCAGATCAGATTCCCAAATAAACATGTTGGGGGAAAAATGCTGGAAAAATGTAGGGAAACTTGAATTATGTTCCAGTTGCAGAAATTCATTAGCTGTGTAATTTTAAACAAATTATCTTATCTCTGTTTGCCCCAGTTTCCTGATCTGTTAAGAGGAAAATAATAATAGTACTCACTTCCCAGGGTTGTTGTAAGGATCAAAATAATAAAATGATTGTAGAGTGTTTAACACTAAGCACTTCATTATTATTTCTTTAATTGAATATAATTGTTATAAATTTAAAGTAGGTTTAAAATGCCAAAGGTAATATGATTAATGATTCTTATAAGGGATAATTTGGGAATGCAATTAACCAATTGATGTCATCTAAAGTTTTGGTTTATTAAAAATACATGATATTGTTTATGTTATTATTGTATTTCTAAATTCTCTTACGTTATGAAATTTGAGGGACCATTGTAACAGAAATGCTGTTAGACAAAACAACTTTTTAATCTGGATGAATAGAGTTTTTAAAAGGATGTGATTTTTTAAAACCCAGATATCTTAAAACTGTTAAATATTTAATGAGGTAAATTTCTTATAAAGCAGATAATAATTACTATTACTACTATTACTGTAATAGCAAGTTTTCATTTGAAAATTTTGGGCTATTATTAAAGGGTATAGGGTGGTTTATGAGTCAACTATCAGGTATTTGCTGTATGTCTGAAGTCCCAGAATATATGAGGTAAAAATTCTTGGGACCGTAATTTACAATTGCTTTGAGCTTTGATTATGGGGATGGTTGTCTGAATTGTCATGAAGCCAGTGGTAGAAAATGACATGTGCAACTGCTAAAGGTGGATGTCTGTGCCTGGGAAAAGTTTTGGGGATGACCTTGGCATAGCCTAGGATTCTCTTGACTAAAAGGAAATTTCCCCACCTGGTTGATCTTGAGCCTGACTTTTAACACCCTGTGTGAGATAAACTCCCCTCTATTAAATTCCTTGGACTCCCAATGGACTGTGTCTTGATTCTTGAAGGTCAGTCCTTCCAGGCGTATACAAAGGAGGCAATGCATGTGGGGTTCTGACCCAGAAACATGGGAGAAATTTCCACCCCCTTGATTAGTATAGCAAGACTCTTGATACTGTGTCCAAAGCAGTTCCAAGATGCTTGTGAGCAATTATGGCAGTAGCAGACTAGTTCAAGTCTGTTGTTTATGTGGTATTGGATTCCCCTTTGACTATATTTGTTCCTCATGTAGTAGATGCTTTATTCCACAGTCACCATACTCAGCATCTTTCAGCCAGTCACCTCACCACTTTAGAAACTGATGTCGTCAGCAAGCCCAACATTACCACTGAGTCCATCTAAAGATGATCAAGCCCACTGGCAACCTGACTACAGTCATCCAGAAGGGTCAGAAGCCACTGACTACAGGTGTAGACAGCTCCTCCCAAGAGATGAAAAAAGTGACATTTGGTGTAGACAATGGTCCCAAGACTCAGGATGTGGGCTGAGGAATGCCAAATATATTTTATCTTGCTTTGCTATTGCATTTTTGTTGTTGCCTTCTTGCAAATTTTAGTTGGAATCTTTGGAGCTCCCATGCCTGTCTTCTTCCTTATTACCTTGGTTTCTTGTTACTTCCAGGCGATCTCCATCTACTGGCCCTTACTATGTTTCACCCTTATCAAGTTGTTCTTGGTTGCTCCACACTATCTTGCTAGGCCCTCACAAGCCCCAGCAGTTGGGGCCAACTTGACCTTATACCTATTGCTGAGACTTCTGTGAGTGTGCCCCACACCAACTGAAGCAGCCCCTGCAAAGGTCTGCTTAACAGCTTATTATTGGTTGGGTACCCCATATCAGGTGCAAGATCTCAATCCTGGAGCCAGATAATGGTTGGTGGACTGCCCTCTGCATGATGCTCCCAGGATTTGGGATTTATTCCCTTGAGGGAGAAGTTTACAATTTATCATGTGAGATCTCAGAATCCTTCAACATCACTTCCCAAGCCCTCCACAAGATTCAGGGAGAAACAGACTCCCTCTCTGTCATGGTCATTCAGAATGGCCTCAGCACCATGCAGAGGGGTGCTTATGCCTATACCAATGAGGAATGTTGCTTCTATGTCAACCAGTCTGGTGTCTTTCACAATGATATCAACCTACTCAGGGAGAAGGTTGACCTCTTTGATTCCTTGGGGCAATGGTATAATGACATCTTTCATTGGCTCCCCAGAGGAATAGACTCTCTGTGCTACTTTCTTTCACCTCCTCATTGCCCTCATCATTATAATATCAGTCTATGATATAGTCAAGTGCCTCTTTGTACTTGTAGAAATGGAATGAATAATGAGTTTATTCATCACCTTGATTTACTTGAGCTCCCTTATTATCCAGGAAAGGCCAAAATAACCTGGAATCAAAACAAGTCAATCAGGAGGCAGAATGAGTGGTGCCTGAGTTTGACATACCAGTGATCCTTTGTGGTGTTCACTTGGTGAACCCAGAACACCTCTGTTGTGCTAGCAACCACAGGGCCAGCTCAAACTGGTTCATGCCAGCCCCAAGGGGACAGAGCTTGTACAAACATCCTGGTTCCAGGTACTCTGTATCCTTCCTATTCTCCTGCCTCCCTTTGTTGTAAAACCATATAAACTATGCTCTAAACCCATAATCTTTATAGCAGCAGACAAGGTTCTTGCTCTTCTCCAAGCATGCATGTGCTCTACTCATCAATAAATGCTTCAGGGTTTTGCACTTGAACTATACCTTCATTCCCTCTGTTCAGATGGACGCTTTATCCCAATTAATCAAATTGTCAATTAATCACCACCTACCCCAAATCATGGCATAATCTCTTTCCTAAACATATACAAGGTTGATAGTGAATAAATATTTATGAAATACCTACTATGTGTGAGACACTGAACTAAATTCTGAGGATACAAAAAAAGGCAAAAGATAATCCCTGCCCTCAAGGAACTGAGGAGACATCTTGCAAACAACTGTGTACAAACAAGTTATATAGAGGATGAATTGGAAATAATCAACAGAGAGAATATCAGGGCGATGCTTCCTGTAGAAGGTGGGATTTTAGCTGGGACTTGAAGAAAGCCAGGAGATGTAGATCATGAAAAGAGTATTTCAGGCATGGAAAATTCAGTGAAAATACCCAGAGCCTAGGGATGTTTGAGGAACAGAAAAGATGCTAGTGCCACTGAATAACTGAGTAGGTGTTATTGTGTAAGGTATAAGAAGATTAGAAAAACCTTTCCAGAACGAGGCAGTAGGGAAGGTTATGAAGAGCCTTGAATGCTAAACAGAGCATTTTGTATTTGATCTTGAAAGTAATAGGGAGCCACTGGAGTTTATTGAGTAGGGGGTGATATGATCAGAAAAATCACTTTTGTTGGCTGAGATTGGAGTGGAGAAAGACTTGAGGCAGGCAGACCTCCCCACCCCAGTGGCTATTGTAACAGTCTAGGTAGGAGGCGATGAGGGCCTGGACCAGGGTAGTGGTAGTGTCATAGGAGAGAAGGATACACAGTCAGAAGATGTTACAAAGGGAAAATTAGCAGGACTTGGCAACAGGTTGCTTATGATGTGAGAGTGTGGAAGGAGAGTGAGGAATTGAGAATTACACCTAGGTTGTGAGCCTGAGTGACTGGAAGGATAGCAAGTAGGGAAGATGGAAAGAGGGGAAAGTTTGGGGTAGGGGTGAGGGGTTCAGTTTTGGACATGTTTCAATTGAAGATATCTATTGTGTACTGTTAGAAAACTGGGCCTGGTGTTTTTGAGATCACTATGGCAATCTCCCCTTAAGGGAGATTTATAGAATCTATGCATGGAAACCATTGTTATAAGATTAGGCCTGATAGCCTTGGAGCCATCATGATGACAGTCTCCCCTTAAGGGAGGCTATGAGCTTATGGAACATATTCATGGAAAAATACTAACAATAACATTTTTGAGCGTTAGTACAACTGTGTCCCTCAAATAATATTTTGTCTATAAAAACACCAGCTTGCCTTTCTCCCTGATGACAAACCCCTAAAATAACATTTTTCCTTGACCCCCTACGTACAAATTGTCCTGCTCTAACATCAGAGTATAAGAACCCCACCCTCAGAAGGGTACTTGGTAATATACCCTGGTAACTTTGGTAACATTCCTCCAGTAGGAGCAAGCACCCCCTCAACAGCGCCTCTCCAAGTGTAAGCTATACTCTACATTAGCTTATATGTCTGAGTTGTATATCAGGTCCTCTTCTCCCTCTTCCCCATTGCTTGCAATAAAGCTTTACATTGAACTGATTTTCATTGTTTCATATGTTATTTTCAGCACCTAAACTCATTAAGGGGTTGTTTTCCCTGATGTCTCTGCCTGGCCCACTGGCCTTTCCTTAGACATAAACTGGGTACCCAGACAAGGTCCTAATCTATTGATGGCCACACCTATGTAGGGGGGTGGGAGTAGCATGGCATTGTAAACTCAGTTGTAGAAAACAAGGGAACCCTACATCCTCTCAGGAGGGATTCCTTTGTGCCAGAAAACTCACAAAACATACATTCAGTTCAAGATGTCAGTTAGGCAGCTGAAACCTAGAGAGAAGAGACTATTAAAAGACAAGCTGACATATGCACATAACATGTCTCTGGGAAGAGTGGGGTCAACCTTGAAGCACAAAAGTACACGTTTTCAGGCAGCTAGATGGTGCCATGCTGGAGTTGGAGTCAGGAAGGTCTGAATTCAAATCTGACCTCAGACACTTTCTAGCTGTGTAACCCTGGGCAAGTCACTTAACTAATGTCTGCCTCAATTTGCCCAATTGTAAAAGGGGACAATAACAACACCTACTTCATTGGATTGTTGTGAGGGTCAAATAAGATAGAAAATATGGAGTGTTTTGCATATTTGAAAACAGGTATGTACATATGTGTACATACATGTAGTACATGCATGTATGTATAAATGTTAGAGAGGAAGATGATAATAAAACAAGTACAGGCTCAGACTTAAAGTGTGGGTATAAAATATTTTCACAAAATCCCCATAAATTTCACTTCCAGGTGCAGTATAGCCAATAGACAAGTCTTACCCTTGTCTACAGGACTGTCAACTGCTGGCCTGGGTCAACATGTTCCTCCTCAGGTCTTGCACATTCTACTACCAACTCTAATAGCTGGACTTCTGATGTATCTTCCAACCTTTCAAAGTTCTCAGAATCTTCTTCTGTTCTGTCTTAGGATACTCATTCACCTAAGATCAGGAAAGAATTAACAAAAAAGGAACAGTTACTGTGTATTCAGGGATACAGGATGTCCAGGTAGGGAAGGGGAAGGGGGGAGGTTATGTGTGGAAAGGGCAACCTCCCTAACCCTCTAAGTCCCAGTTCTTCCTGTCAAGAAAAATAGCATCCTCAAGCCTTTTTATGCATATTCATTTTGGTCTCAGCAGCCTAGGGGCCATCTCCGGTTATCCTGATCTATATCTTGCCACTGGACCCAGATGGCTGACGGGTTAATGGAATATAAGATCTTCCCTGAACATTAATAGGCCTATGTGACTACATGTGTTCCCTTTTTCTTCTTGGAAGAGGGTCTGTGTTCCCAGGTCTAAAAGTACTCAGGTATTTTACCTTATCAATCATTGATGTCTTGCTCCTTTGAACTCTGGCCCAGTTCACAGCTGTAACACATCCCATCCTGAGTCACACAGAGCCCTGGTGCAGAGCCAATCAGGTGCTGGGCCACACGGGTTTTCACACCTTTTGGTGCTAAGCCAATTAGGAGCTGAGTCTTGGTTTGAAAACTGTATATATTCAGGGAGATTGTTATTGCCTTGGGGGCTTGCATGGGGAGGGGCTTGTTTATGGGAAGGATGCTTCAGATGTTGGTGCTCCCCAGTCTGGTGATGGGTGTAAATATTTGTTACTCTGTTAAGATTTGCTTTTCTATATTTCTATAATGATGTTTTGTCTTCTCCTAGTGTGCAGAATAAATGTTGCGTGGTTTAGTTTTAAGGGAAGAGTGCTTATTAAACCATATGATTCAATCCTTAAAATGCATATGTACATTCATAGCAGCTGCTCATGTCACATTGGCTATACAGTGGCTCTAGGGGACAAAATGAGGCTGGTGACTTTGCACAGCCTTCCCTCACTTAAATCCAATTCACATGCAAGTCATGACATCACTTTCCTGATGTCATGGTCCTCTTCCAGAACAAAGAACAAACAAAAACAAGAGGTCTCAGCAGTCAATTAAAAAGCTTTTCATCTCACTTTAGGAAGCCAATAGCAAACAGTCAGGTAATACCAGTGAGTTCATTGAAGTGATTATACATGATGGGAAAAAGGTTTACCCAGCCTCCACACTACTCTAAAAACTATACATTCGCCCATTACACTTGTAAGGAATAATAAGAATGGCAAATACAAAGATATAGGAAATGCCTTGCCCTTTGGGGTCACCTCAACTTTGGAACTGCATGATCAGAAGAGACAGACTAGTCATAAAGGGACATTGAAGGCTAGCAGATGGACAGCCCTAGCTCTGCACAGGAATCCAGAGGAACCTCAGAGGAAGGTAGACCTTCAGCATGTTAGGCAAATCCTCTATGAAGGTATCTTGGGAGAGTGCAAGGTAAGAAGACATATAAGGACTGCAATTTGCCATCCAGGGATAGATTTCCCATATATAAAGCCAGAATTGGAGATCCTATACAAGTACGAAAGTCACCCTCGAATCAGTTTCTTAAGACAAAATCAGCTTGGAGAAGGGGAACAGAGTCCTCAGACCACGACATAGTCTCATTGTGGGTAGGAGAGAAAGAGAGCCAGAAGGAGGAGGGGGTTGTTGCTGGGAGAAAGATCAGGTTAGGGTCAGACCTGGTGTACAGCCACTGCAGGGAAAGTAAAGGAGGTAGGACAGGCACCATCCTGGTAACTTCCAATTTTGACTGATCATTTTTGCTGATTAAGGACGAAGCTCAGTTGCTTCTATCTACTGAAGTTCAAATGTTTTCAGCACATTCAACATTTTGGCACCCTAAGGAAAAGCCCTGATCATCCCATCCTAGTTTTAGCTCTATGGATGAGATCATAACTCCACTAAAGACTTATGTGAAATGATGAAAGAAAAAGTTATACTGACTATAATGATGTAGATGAAGACAGCATCAAACAGCAAGCTGTATATAAAGGATAGCATATGTGTGGCCTTCCAAACTCTTGTAAGAACCAAGAAAAAAAAAGATCCCAGAAATAACAGAATTGGATGGTTCTATGTATAAGCACATATAATATTGGTTTTGCTTGAGTTTTGCCTGTTTTCAGGAATTTTATTTTGAGTTAAGGGCTTTTGGGGGGGTTGTTTTATTAAAAAACAATTTATCAATATAAAAACTAACTAGTGCAAAAATGGAGGACTATGGGTATGGAACAGTGATTAGAATGTCAGACTTTTGCAATATGTTGTTCAGTTTTGCTGAACTGTATTTTTTCCTACTTTTTTATTATTTGTAATGAAAATAACTCTGGGATGGGAAGGGAAAAGAATATATAGGGGAATGTAGGTAATAGAAAAACCAAGAATACCGATAAAAATGTATTTGTCACTGGGGACTAGCCAATAGTGACCCAGTCTCTTGAGGATGCGCAATCTGCTCTGCCTACCCACATGGGTATTTGGGGAGCTAGCTTTGGGACACAACCAAATATTCTTTTTAAAATTTCTATAGTTTTATTGCTGATTTTTATATTACACAGTAGAACATGAGAGGACTCACTATTAAACAATAAATTTCCATTTCAAGAAAACCTACACAATAAATATTACACATTGTTTTCAAAGCTACCCAGATTTTCTTTGCTTCCTTATAGGTTTTTTTGTTCTCTGTAGTGCACTTTTTACTTTATTCTTCCCTTCCCTCCTGTCCAATTAAGGAGGTTCAGAATTTGAATAAACAGAATGCTTGGCACTCCAAGAAAGATCCAAGGCAATCTCTTTATAATATTTATTCATAATATAAGTATATATAGGCAAGTGAGAAAGAAACCGGAAATAACAGAGTAAGAGGCTTAAAGATAGCAGAATAAGGGCAACTATGATCAATAGTGGATATGTATATTTACATATTTAGAAGCATCACCGTTGCGGGGAAGCACCAACACCTGACCACACAAGCTGGGGAATCCCAGGTACAGCCATCAGGGTCCTGCAGGGCAGGGTCCCACCCAGGTAGAGCGCCCTCTCCAAGGGTGAGATTCCAACTGGGGGTCTGAATCTTACAGTTTAAGTAGTGACAAGAACAAAGAAGGCATACTGCCAGGTGTTTTTTTTTTAGCAAGCATCAGTATCTTGTGTGAGGCTGGAGAGGGAGGCCAGTCCCTCCTAGCCCCCCACCTCCCCAAGAGTGATGTTTCCTTGGAGTGGCTAGTTCCAGGCATTGGGCAGTTATCATGTCTCTTCTCAAAGACCAGGCCAGGGTCCCAGGAGAGGAACAGCCCTCAGGTTCTCAGGATCCCTGTTCCCAAACAACTCAGGGTAATAGAAAGGTCATATTGAGTTGGGGCCTTGGTTTGTATAATCTTATTCCTCACAGAGGGGCTTACCTTACCCCTACATTCAGCCTTTAGATTATACAAAGCATAGGCCATCCCTGCAAGTGGGGTCATGGATTGGTATATTTTCCTTATCCTAAAGTATATATAGATGTTACACAAAAATAAAAGAATTACCGACATGCTAAATAACAGATCATACTAGTATCTGAAAGTAGATTAGTATCTGAAGTGATTAAATGAGAGGCCTCTAATAGTTTATTAGCAAATATATGGGTTTGTATTCGATGTTCATTGAGCGCTCATTGATTTTTCTCCAATAGTTGCTGAAGCTGTGTTGATTGATTTAGGAGTCCAATCAGGGGGCTTAAAGACAAAGAGGTGTATGAAAGAGGTAAAAGTTTGGGTACCCAGAAAACAATCACATCATCCATTGTGTCCCAGGGATCGCCCTGCCAGTGGAGAGAACAAATATTTTTCAAACATCATATCATTCTTAATAAGGAGCAAGTAGGCCTACACAAATCAAATCAATCTGGTCATTATACACTACACATATGTATTGAGTATCCACTGCATACAGCATAGAGAAGTTAGAAAGCAATTACAGAGTCAAATCACACAGGTTGGAGGAATGGTTCAGTAGACAGGGCTTCAACCACCTAGTGACCATTCCACAAACCACACCATTATTACCTATACACAACTGCCTCAGTCAGTACACAGTTGGGTTAAACTACAAAATGCTATAGGTGCAACTGACCACTGTAATAGGGAAAGAGATAAGTGTTTTGTTAGGGCATGCTGCCCTTGAGCTAGGGAGAAATGTAATTTTGCAAACTAAGGTGATTTTACAAACTATGGTTCAAGCACAAGCACCTCAACACCCCATCATTCCCTCCTTAAACAGAAAGGACCTAAAATCATTTGGGGACAAGGGGCAATGGTCTCAGCTTCCTGAACTGCTTCTTGCTGGGGAAGGGTGCACAGCTGTCTATGTTTCATATGGTCCCACCATTCAAGAGGCTGGGTCTGTAGCTAGTGTCCAGAACTTGGTGGTTGCCAGATCCAGGGGTCATGTTCTTAGACAGTGGTTGGTACTCAGCCTGAGATGTCATGTGCAAGTGAAGGGTGCTGAGCCTAGAAGAAACAAATCTGGCAAAGAGGTTAAACAAACAAGGGCCAAAAAGGAGTAAGAGGAAATTAACCAGGAGTAGGGTGAGTATGGGCTACTATAAAACATTACTCAGACTATTTTATTTCCCTTTTCATTTTCCCATAGACAAGATATCTCATAAGTTATTATTCTTTTACTAACATAATTGCACTGCCTTAAACTAAAGAAGTTCCTGACTTGAACCTCACAACTGAATAGTAGACATACATCCTTGTTTCACAAAACTTGTTTATCCTTTGATTATATTCACACTGGAAGAAAGAGATACTTCAGAAATTGAATAATTTACATATACATTCAGTTACAAATGTTAACTTTTGCTTAGATAATGGAATAACTACAAATCTAGATTGAAACAGCAAGATCTCTTCTGCTTTACAAGGTATTGAATTAATTTGAAATTTTCTAAACCTTCCAAAGTATAACACACAAGACTTTTCAAAACATCTCTTCTTAAAAGTATTTCCTTTCTAAAAAAAATTGAATTTAACCTAGTGTTGAGAGGAATAATCACTAAACCTTTATATAAGAAAAATTAATTGGAAAGTCTTAAATTATATCTTTCTTTTTCTTTTAAGTAAAAAACAAACCATTAAAATTAGAATTCATAAAATTAAGTTAGTGTCCTTGAGTAACATAAATTCCCAAAGTATTATTACAATTTAAATTCCTAGATACTTGCACAATTCCTAGATATCACAAAATTTAGTCTTAAGCAGTTTGGATAACTTTCTGCACATGTTTTAATTCTGGATGAAAAAATAATATTAGATTTTCCAATAAGCTAAGACAAAAGAGCTCATTTCTTTTACTGACTACTTGCTCTGATCATAGAAACTTGCTATGGAAGAAAAAAATCAGGGACACGTGACATTCTGAATATGACAGGATAAAACATCCTTGGTTCTGTTTAAATTCAGGTAAAGTCACAGATATCCAACCATGCAGCATCCATTCCACCTCACAGCTAGACTCAGGAATAGGTGGGAAACATTCCTTTTCAAAGGAACCCTATGGGTAAACTGAGCCAGGAGGGATCCCATCCCAGACAGAGGCTAAGATTGTCCCTTCAGCCTTTACCAAATGTAGACTTCCACCTGTTAACAGTACAAGATCACATTCCATCTGAGTAGCTTGTGACATTTTCTTTTTCTTAGATACTGATTTAATGCAGATAACTATACCCAAATTCAAACTCAAAACAAAATTTAGTTATGGTCCCATGTGCCTTTTTCCTTACACAGCAAATTCCACCAATCACAGCTTAGAGCCAGTTAGTTATTTTTATTTTCATGGAACTCCAATAAGCAATAAAAAATTATCAGTTCTCACATAGGTAAATTTACCATCTTTTCTTTAAATAAGATTGCCTCATTGACAACATGCAAGGGGGCAGTTCCCTTTATGAGTACAGATACAGAGATTCAAAAGAAAACTAACAATTGTTCCTTCATTGTCCAAAAGTCTCATTTCATGCAACTGTGAGGGGATTACACCATCTGATGGGAGTCCTCTCGTTGTTTTCCATCCATCCATCCTCAGCATCAAATTCCAGGGTCTTTCTCTTCTGCCTTCTTTCATTCACTTTGAAATACCTAATGACGCCATTACACACAATACATAAATACACCTTACTGTCACTTTGAAATCCCAGCCTTAATTTATGGGATTATGTTCCAACATTATATTTCCTTATCTAACTATTAATTAACATCTGCCTTCCTAAATACTTCCTCACACTCTTCTCAACATACTTAAACCATCTGATACAAAGGTATCCAGACCACTATTTAGAGACGGGGGCGGGGGGAGGCTTGGGAATCCCCATTTGTCCCCAAACCTTCTTATCTGCCATCCATATTTCCAATCAAACCTTTATTTATCCTTCCAAAACTCTCAAATCCATTATCCAGATTATTCAGCTTTCCTTTCACAATTTTTTTAAACTCATCCTGGTAAAGGCAATTGTTAGAGATCCTTTTTTTAAATCTTTTGTACATAGACTTTGCTGCTTCTCAGCAAGTCAAGTTCATTGTTTAGGAGCTTCATAACTAAAACAAGCTCCCTTCCCAAGCTAAATGACCTTGCCTAATAGAGGTAATTTCTAGGGACTCTGGCAGTTTTACAACATCATACAGTAGCAGGAGGATTGTTCTGAATGAGCAGAACTAGTCAAAATAAAGTTTTCATCCAGTCTCTTCCTTTCCACATATAGTAATCAATTAACAATTTTAGGTTTTAGCATTTAAACAAATTCCCACAGTTTCATCAAATCATTCTGATTATAAGCAATTAACTACAGATAATATCTAATGCACTAATGGGCAGATTTTTCTACCTGCTGTCCCTCTCTCCCTGCTTCCTTTCCCAGGACTGATAAGATTGCTTCCCCATTATCTCACACCAAAGATCTTATAAAACATTTTCTTCATAAGAATATTTCCCTTTTTCAAAAAACAGTCTATCCTGATATCATTAACTACTATACAATTCCTAAATTCTCTGGTCATAAAATCTTTCCCAAATAATTAACAAAATTTATACAAGGAGGTTTCACAGGTCTTTTCTTCACATAATTACCAATAGTTACCTTTCACAAGTATACTTTTATAAATACTTGATTTATGCAATAACATCAAATAGCTTGTTAACAATCTTAGAAGTTTAAGCAATCTTAACTGAAACTTTCTTTTAATACAACTGTTTACCAGTAGCAATATCATAAATAATCACATACCTAAATTTAGTCTTTGAAACCAAAATCAAGTAATTATCAATCTAGTGACCTAAATTTAGTCATTTCCTGTTGGGGCCCTTTAAGACTCTACCCAAACTCTGAGAACCAACAGAAAACTCAGGCAAATGACAAAGCAGCTCGGACTAGGGTTAGAGGCACCTGAGCATATGTCCTGTCCTGTGATTTCGGGGTATTGAGCATGTGCTGCTAATAGGGGAGCACTCCCCTGCCGTGAGAAGCCTGCTACTGCTGAGGCAAGTGGGAGAATAGAGTTGGGGGGGGGGAAGGAGATAAAAGGAGGGAGGCAAGGTGAAAGGAGGAGGAGGGAGAGAAGAGGGGATTGTGAATGAGAAAGAGATTAAACGGCAAGATATATCACATCTTGGTGTCAGGACTCGTTTGTCTGTTCAGGAGGAGCAGGCTCCCCCGAGGGGTTCATGGGGGCGAACCCGGGTCGTAGGGGAGGCCAGAGTGACTAGAGCTGTAGAGGCAGCTGGAGAGGGGGTTGTAGAGGCAACCCGTGTCGTAGGGGCGACAAGAATCGTGGAAGGCAATTGGAGTGCCATAGAGGTGGCTGGAGAGGTGAGTTTGGCATCAGCCCAGTAAGGCGGGCCCTTACAATTTCCAAATTGCTTTGCACAGAAAATCATTCATCCCATTATCACTGGCATAAAATTCACACTTCAGGAAAATTCCACATAAGATTAATAAACATGAAACAATTAATTTTTAGCTTACACAGTTTACACTCAAATAGCACTGTTGTTTTGTACCAGGCATTGTAACACAGTACCTTTACAATTATATCAGTCCCATAAAAATCCCTAGGATGTGGATTCCACCACCATTCCCTTACTGAACAGTAAACTAAGGTAAATAAAACTTTTGGGGGAGGGAGAAGGGGGACATAGAGTGAATCACTTTCTTAATGCCAAATAACAATATGTACCTTTTGATCATGTAAGTATATATTTCTAAGTTCTAGTACAGTTGGTCCTGAGAAAGGAAATATATCCACAAATTTATTTCTTTCCTTACTATTCCAATTACCCATTCACTCACATTCATATCTTCCAAAAGTTTAGAAGAAGTTCGCTTTTCCTTTATTATTATCATGTCATTTTAAAACATACTGGGCTAAAATTCTAATTGCTTTCTTTGGTTCTTAAAATGATAACAATTTACAATAGTCTATATTTTCTACCATAATCAGTGCCCATCTCAAATTCAATAACAAAACCACTCAATTTCAGCCTTTCCACAGTGGATTTCTTGAAGGACGGCATTCTGACCTGCAAATCCTGTTCGTGATGCCATAACGTCCAATTAAGGAGGTTCAGAATTTGAATAAACAGAATGCTCGGCACTCCAAGAAAGATCCAAGGCAATCTCTTTATAATATTTATTCATAATATAAGTATATATAGGCAAGTGAGAAAGAAACCGGAAATAACAGAGTAAGAGGCTTAAAGATAGCAGAATAAGGGCAACTATGATCAATAGTGGATATGTATATTTACATATTTAGAAGCATCACCGTTGCGGGGAAGCACCAACACCTGACCACACAAGCTGGGGAATCCCAGGTACAGCCATCAGGGTCCTGCAGGGCAGGGTCCCACCCAGGCAGAGCATCCTCTCCAAGGGTGAGATTCCAATTTGGGGTCTGAATCTTACAGTTTAAGTAGTGCTCAGAACAAAGAACGCACACTGGCAGGTGTTTTTTAGCAAGCATCATATCTGGTGTGAGGCCAGGGAGGGAGGCCAGTCCCTCCAAGCCCCCCCCCAAGAGTGATGTTTCCTTGGAGTGGCTAGTTCCAGGCATTGGGCAGTTATCATATCTCTTCTCAAAGACTTGTCCAGGGTCCCAGGAGAGGAACAGCCCTCAAGTTCTCAGGATCCCTGTTCCCAAACAACTCAGGGTAATAGAAAGGTCATATTGAGTTGGGGCCTTGGTTTGTATAATCTTATTCCTCACAGAGGGGCTTACCTTGCCCCTACACCTCCCTGCCCAAAGAAGGCTACAATTAAACACACATAGACACGTGCACACACATACATAGATATCTATAAACATACACATAAGACCATACTATGCATATTTCCACTTGTCAAATGTTCTTTGAACAGATGATCATCAGTCATCTTCCTTCATAAGTCCAAGTCTTTCCATGTTTTTCTAGATGAACCAGCTCATCATTTCCTATACCACAGCACTATCCCAATCCAATCATATCCTATCTGATTATCTATGAAAGTTTTTTCCCCAATTTTCTTCATTCCTTCTATTTTTGGCTTCATTTATACTATAAAATTTTAATTTAAAATAATCAAAATTGTCCATTTAGACCCTTCAACAATGCTCTCACCTTAGAATATAGTTTAAGGTCTGATACTTCTGATACTACTATCTTTTTTCCCTGGTTTCTTTGAAATTCTTGACCTTTTGTTCTTCCAAATGAACTTTGTAAATTATTTTTTCTAACTCATTAAGATAATTTTTTAGTAATTCAATTGAAATGACATTGAATAAGTTGATTAGCTAGGCAAAATTATCTTTTTTATTATATTGGCTTTAACTACACATGAACAATAAATATTACTTCAATTATTTAGATTTGACCTTATTTGTATAAAAAGTCTTTTGGGCGGCTAGGTGGCGCAGTGAGTAAAGCGTCGGCCCTGGAGTCAGAAGGACCTGAGTTCGGATCTGGCCTCAGACACTTAATGCACACAAACAAAAATAAAGCCTAGCCGTGTGACCTTGGGCAAGTTACTTAACCCCAACTGCCCTCCCCAAAAAAAAAAAAAAGTGTTTCGTGTTTATATTTGTATAGTTCTTGTGTCTATTTTGGCAGGTATACTCTCAGGCATTTTATACTCTTTAATTATTTTAAATTATCTGAAACAATATTGAATAATATGCTGACACATAGGGTAGTGTCTCTATTTTTCTCTTTTGATTAAACCTATTTTAGCTTTAACTTTTTCTGAGATCATGATTACTATCCCTGTGTTTTTTTACATAATAAATTCTACTCCTCTTCTTTATTTTACCTTTGTGTGTATCTCTCATTTTTATGGTTTTTCCTGAAAGCAACGTATTGTTGAATTCAAAATTTTAATCTGCTGTTTTCATTTTACAGGTAAACTCATCCCATTCACATTCTAAGCTATAATTACTTGTTGTCTATTTTCCTCTTTCCTATTTTTCTCACTATCTTTCTCACCCTATTTACCCTATCCCTCTTCACTCCTCTGCTTTATTTCTACCTGTTACTTTGCCCTTCTCTCTGTTAACCTACCCTCCCCCCCTTATTCTCTCCCTCTGCCTTATCCTTGCCCTCATATTTCTTTCTGAATTTAGAAGACTTTTATACCCTTCTAGATGTTGTTCTCTCTTTAACCCATTCCCAATGAAAATAAGGTTCTAGCACTACCTGCCTTCTTCCCACTAGCTTTTTCTGTATAAATTTTTCCTTTTATGTCTCATTTGTATGAGAGAATTACTTTTTTAATCTCTCCCTACATAGTTTTATTTTTTTAGAATCACCCCATCATGCACAGTTCAGCTCATGCATTTATTTCAAACTACCCAAATGATGACAGTCATAAGAGCACTGATAACATTTTCACATATAAGAAGTAAACAATTTGAGTTTATTTAGTCCCTTATAATTGGTCTTTAATATTTACCTTATATTTCTCCTGTATTTTATATGTCAATTTTCCCCTTAAGTTCTGCTGTTTTTGTCAAAAAATACCTGAAAGTCTTTCAATTCATTAAATATCCCTTTTTTTCATTCAGGATTATATTTAACTTTGCTAGGTAAGTTACCCTTGGTCATAACCCCAGATCTTTTGCTCTACAAAATATAGTATTCTAAGACCTACAGTCCTTCAACATAATAGCTACGAGGTCTTGTGTAATCCTTATTGTAGCTCCATGATATTTAAATTGTTGGGGGTTTTTTCTTGTTGCTTCCAATATTTTCTCCTTAACCTGGGAGCTTTGAAACTTGACTATGATATTCCTGTAAGTTTTCCTCCTGCGATCGCTTTCAGGAGGTGATCAGTGGATTTTTTTCTATTTCTGCTTTGCCTTCTTATTCTAGAACTTAAGGGCAATCTTCCTTGATAAATTTTTGCAATGTTGTATCAAGATTCTTTTTTTAACATAATTTTAGGTAGTCTGACTATTCTTATTTCTCCTCAATCTGTTCTCCAGATCAGTTGTTTTTCTGATGAGATGTTTCACATTGTCTTCTATTTTTCCATTCTTTTGATTTTGTTTTATTATTTCTTGGTGTCTTAGAAAGTCATTAGCTTCCCCATGCCTAATTCTAGTTTTCAAGGAATTATTTTCTTCCTTAAGTTTCTGATTCTCTATTTCAAGTTGGTTGACTTGGGGCAGAGTCAAGATGGCAGAGTAGAAACAGGACTTCCTCGCAGCTCCTGCTTCCACCTCCTCCAATTCTTGTAAAAAATGACTCTAAACAAACTTTGCAGCTACAGAACCCACAAAATGACAGAGAGAAGCTAAGGAAGGGGCCAGCTCAGCGCTCTGGGAGCCCAGCCTAGCCCTGTGTGAGCCAGAGGTTTTAGCCTCAGAGTGGCCACAACCAGCCACCAGATGGAGAGACTTCAGACTTCACGTTGGTTGACTTTCTTTTCATGATTTTCTTGGATTGCTCTTATTTTTTCTTCACTTTTTTCCTTGATTTTTCTTATTTGAGTTTTAAAGTTCTCCCAATAATTCTTTTTGTTCTTGGGACCATTTGACATTTCTCATTGAAAGAGGAGGGGCTTTTTTTAGCTCTATTATCTTTCTCTGAATATGAACCCAGATCTTCTTTATCCCCATAGTAGCTATTTATGGTTAGGTTCTTTCTCCTTTGCTTACTCATTTTTATTTTGGTTTATTTTGGTTTTAGCAGCTATTAGTATAATCAAGTTCTAGTCCCAAGGTATGGGATGCCCTAAGTCTCAAGTCTTTCTTACTGTTATTTTCTGAGGTCTGTCCCAGAGTCCAACCTTGGGCTATCCTCTCCACTTCTAAGCCACAGCTAGGACCCCCAGCCACATTGACCCCAAAACAATCTTGCTCCCTGTGGTCCTTCCAGTGGTTGCAAACTACAGTTGTCCTCTCTGCCCTGAAACTAAAATCAGGGACTCTGATCTCCTGCAAGAGCCCACAGCCAGGAGGGTCCCTGCTCCTCCACTGCCCCACTCACCAGGTGTGTGCTAGTTCTTTCCACATCTACAGCCTGGGATAGTCTGGTTGGGTTCTTTCTCATTTTCTTACTCATTTTTATTTTTATTTTGGTTTTAGCAGCTATTAATATATGCCAAGCTGTGCTTGACATCCCTCAACAATGGAAGGTCTTTCAATCTTCTATTCAGCATTCTGACCCCCACATTGTCAATGAGAGGAAAGTTTCTAAGGCTGAGGCTTCGTCTCACCTCAGCTGCCCCCAGGCCTTGTTGTTTTTTGATTCTGCAGAGTCAGCCTGAAGGTGTTTGTACTTCTCTGAGGCCAAACCTCCACCTCTGGAGGTCAGGTCTTTCCTGGGGTCTTCTCAAGTTGTTTTAGGAGGATATCTGCTTTACCCTGACTTCTTTTATTTCTGCTGCTCTGCATTTCCTCTGAAGCAATGTTCTGCAGGGGGAGGGGAGGGGGTTGTGTGTGTGTGGAGGAAATTTAGAGAGCCAAATATTTTCTGACCTACTCTGCCATCTTCCCAGAATCCTCTGTCTGGACAAATATTCTGATGAATTACTTTGTGATAAAGAAAAGTCTTTTGATTGGCTGCTAATCTCAAACTGAGTGTGCATACCAAAGGCAGGAACAGAAGAAATACTCTTCTATCCCCCCTGGGAATGAACAAGGTTAGAGCTGCTGAAAGCCTCTGAATAAGAAGAGAAAGTACAGCTGACATGTGACTATGAATACATGGAACATCTATTTTTTTGGCTCCTTGCATTTGTTCTTTCCTGGGTAAATGAGTGTCAGACAAGGATTGGTCCAGGTCACTCACTACCTTGGGAGGTTCAAAAAGTTGAAGGAACCAGACAAGGTCCAACAGAGCCTGGAGTTCTTAGCAGAGACTGAGCCAGTTAAAGTAAGATGTTCCCCTCCTGGTCCTGTTCCTAACTTTGTCGGGACTTCAGAACAATGCCTCCTCTACTACATGGTGGACCTTCCCTCAGCTATTGGAGCCTCCTTGACCTGAGGGAACAGCCTACCTCTCCAGAGGCCTGTTCACCCTGATCTATCTCTCTCATCTCATTGGTGAGCTCCTCTTGGAGCCTCTATTATTGTGGAGGAGCCCAGGGTCAAAGAAGAAAATAGAATAAACAGGGGTGGGATAGGATGGAGGGAAATATAGCTAGTCTTTTACAATATGACTACTAAGGAAATATTTTGCACATGTATAACCTATATTGAATTGTTTGTCTTCTCAATGGGGGTGGGTGAGGAGGGAAGAAGGGAGAGAATCTGGAACTCAAAGTTTTAAAAACAAATGTTTAAAAAATGTTTTTACATACAACCGGGAAATAAGATATACAGGCAATGGGGTATAGAAGCCCATCTTGCCCTACAAGAAAATAAGGGGGAAGGAGGAAGGCGGTGCATGGGGGGGGATAGAAGAGAGGGCAGTATGCATGCCATCTCGGGGTGGGGCTAGGGGAGAGATCAGGAGAAAATTTGGAACTCAAAATCTTGTGGAAATAAATTTAAAACTAAAAATAAATAAATAAATTCTAGGAAAAAAATAAATGTTTACTGAATTGAATCAAAATGACATGGGCTAAGTGCTTAATAAATACTTGCTGGCTTCCTCTTTCCCTTCTAACATCACCCACTAAGTCCAACAAAGAGCTAGCATCGCACCCGAGAGCAGGAATGGATCTAGCAACTCAGACATCATTTCCTGTGAGCAAAGGGGAGATTCAGGGGCTATGCCAAGGGGAGAAGTGAACCTTGAAAGAGGGATGTTCCTACTGACCACTTGAAATGTGAATGTGCTGATTCCAGCGACCTAGATATAAGGGGGAAGAATGTGGGCCATTTTAGTAGGATTTTTTTTTTACTTTGGACCTTGCTATGCCTTTTCAACAAGTATTGCTTCATTAAATATAACTGATTTTAAATTGGCTATCAATGAGATTAAGGAGATACCACAAGGTAATTGATAAGGGGGGCTAATCATCAGTTGGAAGATTGTTGGGAGATGTTAACTACTTGATTGATATGGGGGTAGTACAATGGATGGAGTCTCAGAACAACAGTATTAATAGAACCCCCTGCCCCTCATGTGTCCCCTAAGAATCAGAAGGTGAGATGGAGCCAGCTGTGTTCTGGGGTCGCATCCCTGCTTTGGGCTGTGGTGGTTGGGAAAAGAAATCCACAGTCATACTACATATTGTTTTTTAAGTTAATGTTTGTAGAAAGTCTATGCGCTTCATGGTCTCTTTGACTTCTTGTGAGCACTTTAAAGCAAAAGCAGCTGGAGGACTGAAGGATGCCTTTTCTTCCTCTGCTTGACGGGCTGCCCATAACAAGGTATTGCCTGGTGGCCTACCTCCAAGTACTGAGCTTCTCCAAACAGTCCCAGCCCATCCAAATGTGGAAAAAGCTAATTCAGTATAACCTATTCAAATGAATCCAAAAAAGCAGGAGTTACCACCATTCTAAGAGACAGAGCAAAAAACAAACATTCAAAAAATAAAAAGGGATAAACAAGGAAAATATATGCCAAAAAGAACCATAAACCACAAACTACTACAAAGACAACAAACTACAAACACATATATACTTCAAATGCCTTAGCATCCAAATTCATTAAAGAAACTATCTGAGCTACAAGAAGACATAGACAGTACACACAAAAGTGACAGACTTCAATACCTTTCTATTTTTTATAAGTCTAACAGAAAGATAAACAATAGGGAAAATGTGTAAAGGAACAAATTGCCAGCAAAACTAGAGCTAAAAAACATATGGTGTCTTCTAAATGGGAGAGAAGAAGAAGAAATATATTTCACTGCACCATGTGGGACTTTTATACATCCTTTACAGACCATAATGCAATAAGAAAAGAAATTGATTTAGTGACCACAAACAAAAGATATAGACCCAAATGGAGACTTAACAATGAATTCTTTTTTTTTAAATTCTTTTTTTTAAACAAATGCTTTATTAACTTCTGTTTTACATCATTCATTTCCACCATATTTTGAGTTACAATTATTTTTCCCCCCTGTTTTTCCCCTACCCACTCTCCCACAAGATTTCGCTTCTTCCAATCTGCTCTCTCCCATATCTTCTCCCATACCCCCTTTGACTTTTCCATTAGGGGAAGGTGAATCTCTGTGTTCCAATGCCTGCACATCTTATCTCCCAATTACAAGCAAAGGAGTATTAATAATAGTATTTTTATATATTTGAAACATTTAATTTTAAGACCTCGAATTTCAAATCCATTCCCTTCCTCCCTTATCACCCATTCCCTCTGGGGAGATAAGTAATTCAGTATTTGTTGTACATGTCTAGCTATGCAAAACATTACCATAGTAAATATATTGTACAAGGCTGCTTATAATTCCCTCCCACTCATCCCACCCCCCACCTGGTCCATTCCCTACATGATCCTGTCCCTCTTCTATAGTGGGTACTTCCAACCTCCCCTCCCCCCAAGGATGCCCTCCCATCCATCATCCCTCCTCTCATCCCCCTTCCCCCTATTCTGCTGCAGGTTGAGATATCCCATTTAATATGTATGTCATTCTCTCCCTGAACCAAATTCAATGAGAATGTGGTTTTGCCTTTTTGCCTTCCTATTCTTCCCCTCCCTTGCAACCACTTCCCCTTGCTTCTTCCACATGAGATAGTTTACCCTACCCTGTCTCACCCCATCTCCTCTTGCCACTTTCCTCTCTCACCTCATAATTTCATCCCTTGAGTATTCTCCCTTCCCAACAAATTCAACCTATGCCCTCTATCCATGTATAACTGTAAACATATATATACACATTCACATATGTATTCATATGACCATACACCCTTCTTCCACTATTTTCATAGTGAGAAAGATTTCATCAGTCACCGTTACTGTTTTTCCATATAGGAATGTAAATAGTTCAACTTTGATAAGTTCCTTTTAATTTCTTTTCCCTGATTACCTTCTCAGGCATCTCTTGCTTCTTGTGTCTGGATGTCAAATTTTCTATTCAACTCTGTTTTTTTCGTCAAGAATGCTTGAAAGTCTTCTATTCCACTGAATGACCATATTTTCCCCTGAAACAAAATACTCAGTTTTGCCGGAAAGGTGACCCTTGGGTTCAGTCCCAGCTCTTTTACCCTCTGGAATATCATATTCCATGCCCTTCAGTCCCTCAGTGTAGAAGCTGCCAGGTCCTGTGCTAATCTGATTGTGTTTCCACAATATTGAAATTGTTTCTTCCTGGCTGCTTGTAGTATTTTCTCCTTGATCTGGGGATTCTGGAACCTGGCTATAATATTCCTGGGAGTTTTCTTTTTGGGATCTTTTTCAAGAGGTGATTGGTGGATTCTTTCAACCTCTATTTTGCCCCCTGGATCTAAAACATCAGGGCAATTTTCCTTGAGAATTTCTTGAAGGGTGATTTCTAGGTTCTTTCTTTGATCATAGCTTTCATGTAGTCCAATAATTTTTAAATTGTCTCTCCTGGATCTATTTTCCAGCTCAGTGGTTTTTCCCATGAGATATTTCACATTCCCTTCTAATCTTTCATTTGTTTGGATCTGCTTAACAGCATCTTGATTTCTCATAAAGTCATTAGCTTCCATTTGCTCCAGTCTAACTCTGAGCGAATGAATCTCCTCAGTGAACTTTTGAGATTCTTTTTCCATCTGGCAAATTCGACTTTTTAAGGCATTCTTCTCCTCATTGCCCTTTTGAGCCTCCTTTGCCATTTGAGTTAGTCTATTTTTTAAGGTGTTGTTTTCCTCAGTCAGGCTGTTGACCCTCATTTCATACTTTTCCTGCATCCTTCTCATTTCTCTTTCCAATTTTTCCTCCACTTCTCTTATTTGACTTTTAAAGTCCTTCTTAAGGTCCTCTATGGCCTGCAACCCGCTCATGTTTTCCCCTGGGGCTTTTGGAGCAGGACTTCTGACCTCACAGTCCTTTTCCCGCTCTATGCCCCCAAAATAGGAGTCTAAGGTTGCATTTTTCTGTTTCCTTTGCCTTGGCATGTTGCCACTTGATTACTTGACTTTGGGGCTTGTTGCCACACTATGACTTTAAGGCCAGATAGAGGAATTTTCGTCCCGAACGTGTGGGGGGCAACTTCCGTTTCTGGTAAGCTGTAAACCCACCCACGACTTCCACCCTAGATCACAATCCAGATCCAGGGAGGTTAAAGCAGGAGCGATTACCCCCCAAGACTGGTCGCTGGATCTCCCTACAATTAATTGCAGGCCAGGAGCTAGAGCTGCCTCTGAAAACTACAAAATGGCGTGTCTCCTCAGTGGCTTCTAGCCCCCAGGGGAGGGAGCCGACACATTCCCCCAAATACAGGTCCCAAAGTCCATAGGACACTAACCTCTTACTTTGTCCTAGGCATGCCTATGTTGATAATTCTGGAGTCGCCACGGCTGCTGATGTTCTGGGGTTCCTCCAGCCGGCTGCTGGCCCTGCCACCCTGGGGCTAAAACCTCGGCTCACGAGGACCTGGGCTCCGCTCGGCTCCGCTTCCTGCGCTCTGCGCATTGCCCGCTGCCGGCTCCCAGACTGCTGTGCTGGTCCTTCCTGCAGGGCTGCTGGGCTGTCCTCAGCGGGAGGTTAGCTTCTCTGTGTCGTTCTGTGGGTGCTGGTGCTCCAGAAGTTGTTCAGAGTCCCCTTTTACATAGTTTGGGGGGAATTTGGGGGCAGAGTGGCTTGGATGAGCTGTTTCTACTCCGCCATCTTTCTATCAAACTTTTAAAGAATAATTAGTACCAATACTTCACAAATTATTCTCAAAAATTAAGAAAGATCCGATCACAATCCTTTTAGAAAACAAATATAGCCCTAATACTTAAATCAAGGGAAAATAAAACACAAAAAAGAAAGCTCCAGGCAGATATAATTAATGAAAATGGACTAATATTTTCAACAAAATCCTGTCAAACAGACTACAGCAATTTACCCAAAAAAATCATTCACTGTGATCAAGTAGGGGATGCATGGATAGTTCAACATTAGGAAAAGAATCACCATGATTAATCATTTTAAAAACCAAAATATCCAAAAACCTCTCATCTCAATAAGACATAGAAAAAGCCTTTGACAAAGTACAACACTCCTTCATGCGAAAAATTCTATAAAGTATATTATGGAAGGAGCCTTTGTAATATCATAAAAAGTGCCTACCCAAAAGCAAAAGTAAGCATCATATGCAGTGGGGGTACACTAAAACTTTTTCTAATAAATACAGGATGGCCATTCTCTCCACTGTTATTTGATATAGTTCTAGAAATTCTAGAAATAGCAATAAGATGAAAAAAAGCAACTAAAGGAATAGAGACAGATAAGGCAGAGGTAAAATTATCACTATTTGCTGATGATATGATGGGTTACTTGGAAAACCCCAAGAAATCAGCAAAGATTCTCATTAAAACAGTAACTTCAGCAAAGTTGCAGGCTACAAAATAAAACCTCAAAAATCAACAGCATTTCTACATAATAATAGCATAACACAAGAAGCAATAATAGAAAAGGAAATCCCATTCCAAAAATCTACAAAATGAACACAATATCTGGGTACTGATCTTCCAAAGCATACAAAATACTTGTACAGATTCAATTATAAAGTGTTCCTTAAAGAAATAAAGAACAGGGGGCAGAGCCAAGATGGTGGAGTAGAAACAGCACTTCCAAGGTGCTCTGCCCCACACCACTTTGAAACAATGTAAAAGTCGGACTCTGAACAACTTCTGAAGCTCCAGCACCCACAGAGGGACACAGAGAAGCTAACCTCCCGCTGAGGACAGCCCAGCAGCCCTGTAGGGAGCGGCCAGCACAGCGCTTGGGAGCCAACAGCATAGCATGCAGGGAGCCAAACACAGGACCGTGTGAGCTGGGGTTTTAGCCCCAGGGCGTCCTGGTCAGCAGCCAGCTGGAGGGACCCCAGAACACCAGCAGCTGTGGCGATTCCAGAATTATCAACACAGATATGCCTAGGACAAAGTGAGAGGTTAGTGGCTTATGGACTTTGGGACCAGTATTTGGGGAATGTGTCAGCTTCTTCCCCTGAGGGCAACAAGTGGCTGAGGAGCCACGGCACAGATGCCATTTTGCAGCTTCAGTTGCAGCTTCAGCTCCTGGTCTGCAAACTGTAGGGAGATCCAGAAATCAGTCTGGGGGTTAATTGCTCTTGCTTTAACTTCCCTGGATCTGGATTGTGGTCTGGGGGGTGGGTCGGGGGTAGGTATCCAGCTTGCCAGAGCATGTGGAGGCTTCATAGAGGCCACCCATCTAATACCTCCGGAAGTTGTGAAGACCCCAACGTTTGGGACAGAAGCTCCCCTGTCTGGTGGGAGAGTCCTACTGTGGCAACAAGCCCAAAAGTTAAGTAATTAAGTGGCAACATGCCAAGGCAAAGGAAACAAAATAAACAGAAAAATGCAACATTAGACTCCTATTTTGGGAGCAAAGAGGATAGAAGCATGGAGCAGTCAGAGGACTGTGAGGTCAGATATCCTGCTCCAAAAGCCCCAAAAGAAAATATGAGTGGGTTACAGGCCATAGAGGACCTTAAGAAGGATTTTAAAAACCAAATAAGAGAAGTGAAGGAAAAATTGGGAAGAGAAATGAGAAGGATGCAGGAAAAGTATGAAATGAGGGTCAACAGCCTGACTGAGGAAAATAACACCTCAAAAAATAGACTAACTCAAATGGCAAAGGAGGCTCAAAAGGGCAATGAGGAGAAGAATGCCTTAAAAAGCCGAATTTGCCAGATGGAAAAAGAATCTCAAAAGCTCACTGAGGAGATTCATTCCCTCAGAATTAGACTGGAGCAAATGGAAGCTAGTGACTTTATGAGAAATCAAGGTGCTGTTAAATAGATCCAAACAAATGAAAGAATAGAAGGGAATGTGAAATATCTCATGGGAAAAACCACTGACCTGGAAAATAGATCCAGGAGGGACAATTTAAAAATTTTATTGGACTACCTGAAAGCCATGATCAAAGAAAGAACCTAGAAATCACCCTTCAAGAAATTCTCAAGGAAAATTGCCCTGATGTTTTAGATGCAGAGGGGGAAATAGAGGTTGAAAGAATCCACCAATCACCTCCTGAAAAAGATCCCAAAAAGAAAACTTCCAGGAATATTATAGCCAGGTTCCAGAATCCCCAGATCAAGGAGAAAATACTACAAGCAGCCAGGAAGAAACAATTTCAATATTGTGGAAACACAATCAGAATAGCCCAGGACCTGGCAGCTTCTACACTGAGGGATCGAAGGGCATGGAATATGATATTCCAGAGGTCAAAAGAGCTGGGATTAAACCCAAGAATCACCTACCCAGCAAAACTGAGTATCTTGTTTCAGGGGAAAATATGGTCATTTAGTGGAATAGAGGACTTTCAAGCATTCTTGAGGAAAAAACCAGAGTTGAATAGAAAATTTGACATTCAGACACAAGAAGCAAGAGATGCTTGAGAAGGTAATCAGGGAAAAGAAATCAAAAGGAACTTATCAAAGTTGAACTATTTACATTCCTACATGGAAAACCAATAATTGTGACTGATGAAACCTTCCTCATTATGAAAATAATTGAAGAAACTTATATGGGCATATGAATACATATGTGAATGTGTGTATATATGTTTACAGGTATACATGGATAGAAGGCACAGGTTGAATTTGGTGGGAAGGGATGATACTTAAGGGGTGAAGTTAAGAGGTGAGAGAGAAAAGTGGCAAGAGGAGATGGGGAAAGACAGGGTAGAAGAGGCAAGGGGAAGTAGTTGCAGGGGAGGGGAAGAACGGGAAGGCAAGAAAGCAAAACCATATTCTCATTGAATTTGGCTCAGGGAGAGAATTGAAAGGACTGAAAGAAGAACCTAGTTCTATAAAATAGTGAGTTTGCTCAGTCCTTTATGGGAATGTGTCCTTTGTTTGAACTATAGGCATCTGGACTTATCTCTTCACAAGTGACACAAGTTACTGATTTACTGGCTTTTATTCAGAGCATCTGAGAATCCCGCCAAAGCTTTTAGGCATGCAGCCTTCTTTCTTCTCTCAGTATAAAAATCACATGCTCCAGAGAACTCTTTGGAATCTCACCCATGGAGAGGACGCTCTGCCTGGGACCCTCCCGTGCGGAACCCTGGTGGCTGTACACGGGATTCCCCAGATTGTGTGGTCAGGTGTTGGTGCTTCCCCACAACAGTGATGCTTGTAAATATATATCCACTATTAATCATAGTTGCTCTTATTCTGCTTTCTTTGGGCCTCTTATTCTGTTATCTCCAGTTTCTTTCTCACTTGCCTATATGTACATATATTTTGAATAAATATTCTAAAGAAATTGCCTTGGGATTTTCTTGGAGTGCTGAGCATTCTGTTTATGCAAATTCCGAACCTCACTAACAAAACATTATGGCCTCATGAACAGGATTCGAAGGTCAAAATGCTGTCCTTCAAGAAATCCACTGTGGAAAGGCTGAAATTGATTGGTTACTGTAATTGAATTTGAGATGGGCACTGATTATGGTAGAAAATATAGACTATTGTAATTTGTTATCATTTTAAGAATCAAAGAAAGCAGTTAGAATTTTAGACCAGTATGTTTTAAAATGACCTGATTATAATAAGGGAAAAGCAAACTTCTTGTAAACTTTTTGGAAGATATGAATGTGAGTGAATGGGTAATTGGAATATTAAGGAAAGAAATAAATTTGTGGATATATTTCCTTTCTGAGGACCAAGTGTATTAGAACTTAGAAATATATAGTTACATGATCAAAAGGTAGATATCGTTATTTGGCATTAAGAAAGTGATTCACTGTATGTCACCCTTCACCCCCCAAGAAGTTTTATTTATCTTAGTTTACTGTTCAGTAAGTGGATGGTGGTGGAATCCACATCCTAGGGATTTTTATGGGACTGATACAATTGTAAAGGTGCTTGGTACAATGCCTGGTACAAAACAACAATGCTATTTGAGTGTGAACTGTGTAAGCTAAAAATTAATTGTTTCATGTTTGTTAATCTTATGTGGAATTTTCCTTAATTGTGTATTTTATGCCAATGGTAATGGGATGAATGATTTTCTGTGCAAATCAATTTGGAAA
The DNA here is from genome assembly GCA_011680675.1 of Gymnobelideus leadbeateri. Taxonomy (NCBI): domain Eukaryota; kingdom Metazoa; phylum Chordata; class Mammalia; order Diprotodontia; family Petauridae; genus Gymnobelideus; species Gymnobelideus leadbeateri. Next base: position 60,315 of record WOXC01001571.1, read on the forward strand.
TGACTAAATTTAGGTCACCAGATTGGTTACACATTTGTTTTTATTTCAAAGCTCAAATTTAAGAAAATGATAATTATGATATTGTTACTGGTAAAAAGTTGTATTATCTATGCTGTAGGAGAAACAGTTTCTCTTAAAGTCTTGGAGTGTTGTAATTTGGGAAATCATAAACTTCCAAGTCTGTCTTTGTTCAAAAGGAAGTTTCAGTTAAGATTGTTTAAAATTGTAAGATTGTAAAATAAGTTATTTTGGCTACTGTTTTAATGCTAAAACCTAAAATTGTCAATTGATTACTGTATGTGGAAAGGAGGAGATTGGATGAAAAATTTATTCTGACTAGTTCTGCCCATTCAGAACAGTCCTCCTGCATGTTTGAGAATTGGCTAAGCAGGGGCATCATTATTAGCCCTTCCCCCAGTCTCTCCTGCTTAGACTTCATATAAATTTTCCTTATGTTATAAAACTGCCAAATCCCCTAGAAACTATCTCTATTAGGCAAGGTCATTCAGCCTGGGAAGGGAGCTTGTTTTAGTTATGAAGCTCCTAAATAATAAATTTGACTTGCTGAGAAGCAGCAAAGTCTATGTACAAAAGGGAAAAAAGGATCTCTAACAATTGGCTTTACCAGGATGAGTTAAAAAAAATTGTGAAAGGAAAGCTGAATAATCTGGATAATAGATTTGAGAGATTTGGAAAGATAAATAAAGGTTTGATTGGAAATATGGATGGCAGATAAGAAAGTTTGGGGACAAATGGGGATTTCCAAGCCCCTCTTGTCTCTCAATAGTGGTCTGGATACCTTTGTATCAGATGGTTTAAGTATGTTGAGAAGGGTGTAAGGAAGTATTTAGGAAGGCAGATGTTAATTAATAGTTAGATAAGGAAATATAATGTTGAAACATAGTCCCATAAATTATATAATGTTGGAACATTATCCCATAAATTAAGGCTGGGATTTCAAAGTGACAGCAAGGTGTATTTGTGTATTGTGTGTAATGGCATCATTAGGTATTTCAAAGTGAATGAAAGAAGGCAGAAGAGAAAGAGCCTAGAATTCGATGCTGAGGATGAATGGATGGAAAACAACGAGAGGACTCCCATCAGATGGTGTAACTCCCTTACAGTTGTATGAAATGAGACTTTTGGACATTGAAGGGACAATAGTTTGTTAGTTTTCTTGTGAATCTCTGTATCTGTACTCATAAAGGGAACTGCCCTTGTATGTTGTGGCTATCTTATTTAAAGAACAGATGGTAAATGGAATTCCTTACATTTGTGAGACCTGATAAATCTTTATTGTTCAGTGCAGCTCCATGAAAATAAAAATAACTAACTAGCTCTAAGCTGTGATTGGTGAGGCTTGTTGTTTAAGTTAAAAGGCACTTGGGACCATAACTGAATTTTATTTTGAGTTTGAATTTGGGTATAGTTATCTGCATTAAATCAGTATCTGAGAGAAAATGCCACAAGCTACTTAGACGGAATGTGATCCTGTACTGTTAACAGGTGGAAGTCTACATTTGGTAAAGATTGAAGGGACAATCTTAGCCTCTGTCTAGGATGGGATCCCTCCTGGCTCAGTTTACCCATGGGGTTCCTTTGAAAAGGAATGTTTCCCACCTATTCCTGAGTCTAGCTGTGAGGTGGAATGGATGCTGCATGGTTGGATATCTGACTTTACCTGAATTTAAACAGAGCCAAGGATGTTTTATCCTGTCATATTCAGAATGTCACGTGTCCCTGATTTTTTTCTTCCATAGCAAGTTTTTATGATCAGAGCAAGTAGTCAGTAAAAGATGTGACCTCTTTTTGTGTTAGCTTATCAGAAAATCTAATATTATTTTTTCATCCAGAATTAAAACATGCGCAGAAAGTTATCCAAACTGCTTAAGACTAAATTTTGTGATATCTAGGAATTGTGCAAGTATCTAGGAATTTAAATTGTAATAATACTTTGGGAATTTATGTTACTCAAGGACACTAACGTAATTTTATGAATTCTAATTTTAAAGGTTTGTTTTTTACTTAAAGGAAAAAGAAAGATATAATTTAAAACTTTCCAATTAATTTTTCTTATATAAAGGTTTAGTGATTATTCCTCTCAACACTAGGTTAAATTCAATTTTTTTAGAAAGGAAATACTTTTAAGAAGAGATGTTTTGAAAGGTCTTTTGTGTTATACTTTGGAAGGTTTAGTAAATTTCAAATTAATGCAATACCTTGTAAAGCAGAAGAGATCTTGCTGTTTCAATCTAGATTTGTAGTTATTCCATTATCTAAGCAAAAGTTAACATTTGTAACTGAATGTATATGTAAATTATTCAATTTCTGAAGTATCTCTTTCTTCCAGAGTGAATATAATCAAAGGATAAACAAGTTTTGTGAAACAAGGATGTATGTCTACTATTCAGTTGTGAGGTTCAAGTCAGGAACTTCTTTAGTTTAAGGCAGTGCAATTATGTTAGTAAAAGAATAATAACTTATGAGATATCTTGTCTATGGGAAAACGAAAAGGGAAATAAAATAGTCTGAATAATGTTTTATACTAGCCCATACTCACCCTACTTCTGGTTAATTTCCTCTTACTCCTTTTTGGCTCTTGTTTGTTTAACCTCTTTGCCAGATTTGTTTCTTCTAGGCTCAGCACCCTTCACTTGCACATGACATCTCAGGCTGAGTACCAACCACTGTCTAAGAACATGACCCCTGGATCTGGCAACCACCAAGTTCTGGACACTAGCTACAGACCCAGCCCCTTGAATGGTGGGGCCATATGAAACATAGACAGCTGTGCACCCTTCCCCAGCAAGAAGCAGTTCAGGAAGCTGAGACCATTGCCCCTTGTCCCCAAATGATTTTAGGTCCTTTCTGTTTAAGGAGGGAATGATGGGGTGTTGAGGTGCTTGTGCTTGAACCATAGTTTGTAAAATCACCTTAGTTTGCAAAATTACATTTCTCCCTAGCTCAAGGGCAGCATGCCCTAACAAAACACTTATCTCTTTCCCTATTACAGTGGTCAGTTGCACCTATAGCATTTTGTAGTTTAACCCAACTGTGTACTGACTGAGGCAGTTGTGTATAGGTAATAATGGTGTGGTTTGTGGAATGGTCACTAGGTGGTTGAAGCCCTGTCTACTGAACCATTCCTCCAACCTGTGTGATTTGACTCTGTAATTGCTTTCTAACTCCTCTATGCTGTATGCAGTGGATACTCAATACATATGTGTAGTGTATAATGACCAGATTGATTTGATTTGTATAGGCCTACTTGCTCCTTATTAAGAATGATATGATGTTTGAAAAATATTTGTTCTCTCCACTGGCAGGGCGATCCCTGGGACACAATGGATGATGTGATTGTTTTCTGGGTACCCAAACTTTTACCTCTTTCATACACCTCTTTGTCTTTAAGCCCCCTGATTGGACTCCTAAATCAATCAACACAGCTTCAGCAACTATTGGAGAAAAATCAATGAGCGCTCAATGAACATCGAATACAAACCCATATATTTGCTAATAAACTATTAGAGGCCTCTCATTTAGTTACTTCTGACACAAATCATCATTGGTATGATTTTCTCTTCAGATCCAATATTGCTACTAAACATTTTAATGGGGTTGCTATACCTCTTCTTTTATTATTTCTTGTATTAGTATTGTTGTTCTTTTGTAATTGTCATATGTATATTAAAATGAAAAGAATATATAAAAATTTTACCCCTTTAGTCCAGTCCCCATATGTCCTTTGTGACCTCAAGGCTGAATGAAAGAAGAACCTAATTCTCCTATAAAATAGTGAGTTCACTCAGTCCTTTATAAGAACGTGTCCTTTGTTTGAACTATAGGCATCTGGACTCCTCACAAGTGGCACAAGTTACTGATTTACTGGCTTTTATTCAGAGCATCTGAGAATCCCGCCAAAGCTTTTTGGCATGCAGCCTTCTTTGTTCTCTCAGCATAAAAATCCCACGCTCCAGAGCACTCTTTGGAATATCACCCATGGAGAGGACGCTCTGCCTGGGACCCTCCCGTGCGGAACCCTGGTGGCTGTACACGGGATTCCCCAGATTGTGTGGTCAGGTGTTGGTGCGTCCCCGAAACAGTGATGCTTGTAAATATATGTCCACTATTAATCATAGTTGTTCTTATTCTGTTATCTTTGAGCCTCTTATTCTGTTATCTCCAGTTTTTTCTCACTTGCCTATATATACATATATTTTGAGTAGTTTTAAAATTAAATGTTTCAACTATAAAAAAAAAGAAGAGATAAAGAACAACCTAAATAGCTTTGGGAATATTCAGTGTTCATGGCTAGTTGGAACCATTATAACAAAAATGACAATACTACTAAAGTTAATTTACACTGGATGCTTTACAGAGTTTGACAAAATAATAACAAAATTAATTTGGAAAAAAACCAGAAGATCTATAATGTCAAGGGAAATGATCAAAAGAAATAAAGATAAAAAGGGAATAACACCTCCAGACTTCAAACTATTTTATAAAGCAGTAGTCATCAAAACTATCTGGTAATGGTTTAAAGAATAGGGAAATAGATCAATGGCCTAGACTAGAGAAGGGAAATTCAGAAACAATAGAATTCATTAACTCAGTATTTGATAAACTGAAAAATATAAATTACCTAGAGAAAAATTCTCTATTTGACAAAAACTGTTGGCAAAACCGGAAAGCAGTCTGGCAGATGTTGGGTTTAGACCAAGATCTGTCAGACTAGGAAGAGTCAAAAGGGCATAATAGAGGCAAACCTTCCCAACATGCCCCTCCAAACAACTTTAAAATAATTCTTCAAATTGAATTCTGAAGTGTGAGAGCCAACAAAAGGTTGGGGTGAGGCATTTTTCCAGCCCAAGATAACTTAGGAGATTGTAAGGAAAGGTCTGTGACACTGGGGTGGAAGCCTTGGAAGCAGTAACAATGACAGCAGTAGCTTCGTAAAATCTCAGGCCAGAAACAGTAGGTAAGAGGATTGGACAACTGGTCAGAAAGAGATTACAGGGGATCCTTATGCTAGCACTGGGCATAAGACCTGACACTGTTTGGTAACTCCATTGCCCATACACAGTTCAGAGTCACAGTTCCAAGGCAGAGATGAACACTTACAGTCAGCAGGGGCCCTTCCAGGATAAGGACCAAAATGCAGACCAGGAGAGCAGTGAACACACCACCTTGGAAGCACCAAAAGCTTGCAGACCTCCAGAATTAATTCTGAAAACAGTAGCATGAAAAAACGTGAAGCTTGGGGACAGTGTCTCCCTACACCTAGGTTAGCAAAGCCCAACTTTAACATGACGTTCAAAGTCAAGAAATAGGTTGGGAAAGTGAGCAAACAACAAAAAAAGAATCTGATCATAAAAAAACTGCTATGGTGACAGGAAAAATCAAGACACAAACTCAGAAGAAGGGAACAGTGTGAAAACAGCTACAAGCAAAGCCTGAAAGAAAAATGCAGATTGAACACAAGCCCAAGAAGATTCCTGGGAGAGCTAAAGAAAGACCTCCCCCCCTCAAAAAAAATTAGAATTTTAAAAATTAAATAAGAGTGGTAGGGTAAAAATTGGGAAAGAAATGACAACAATCCAAGAAAATTACGAAAAGAAAATTAACAGCTAGGTTTAAAAAGGGGGAGGGGGCAAAAAATATAAGTGTTTTTAAATTAAAAATGCCTTTAAAAATAGAACTGGTCAAATGATAAAAAAGACCAAAAAAAAAAAAAAAGCTCACTAGAGTAAAGAACTCCTTAAAAGGCAAATTTAGTCAAATGGAAAATGAGGTACAAAATCTCATTGAAGAAAATAATTCTTTCAAATTAGAATTTGGCAGGTAGAAGCCAATGACTCTACAAGACAATAAGAAACAATAAAACAAAGTCAAATGAATGAAAAAATAGAAGAAAATATGAAATATCTTATTAGAAAAACAAATAATTTGGAAAATCTGAATGCCATGATCAAAGAAAGAGTCTAGATGTCATATTCCAAGAAATTATCAAGAAAAATTGCTCTGATAACCTAGAACTAGAGGGTAAACTAGAAACTGAAAGAATCCACTGATCACCTCCTGGAAGAGATCCCAAAATGAAAACTCCCAGGAATACTATAACCAAATGCCAGAGCTCCCAGGTCAAAAAGAAAATAAGCAGGCTGAAAGAAACTATTCAAAATACTGTGCAGCCAGAGTCAGGATCACACAATATTTAGTAGCTTCCATGTTAAAGAAGTGGAGGGTTTCAAATATAATATTCTGGAAGGCAAAGGAACTAGGATTACAACTAATAATAATCTACCCAGAAAAACTGAGCATAATCCTTTAGGGGGAAAATGGATATTGAGAGAAATAGATGACTTTTAAGAACTGATAAAAAGGCCAGAGTTAAACAGAAAATTTGACTTTCAAGTACAAGACTAAATAGAAGTATAAAAAATATAAAAATAAAAAAGTAATCATAAGGGACTTAATAATGTTAAACCGTTTATATTCCTATATGAGAAGATAAAGATAAAGAAGATGTGGCTCCTAAGAACTTTATCATTTTGGGACAGTTAGAAAGAGTACATATATGGGGCAGCTAGGTGGCGCAGTGAATTGAGCACCAGCCCTGGAGTCAGGAGGACCTGTGTTCAAATCCAGCCTCAGACACTTAACAGTTACTAGCTGTGTGACCTTGGGCAAGTCACTTAACCCCAACTGTCCCGCCTTCCCCCCTCCCAAAAAAGGACAAAAAAAAAAAAGTACATATAAACAGAAGGCATAAATGGCAGTTGATTATGTTGGGATGATCTGAACAAAAAATGAAGGGTGAAAAAGAGAGATAAAAGAGAGATGCACTGAGAGAAGGGGAAAGGGAAAGGAAGAAGGGGTAAAATTATCTCACATAAAAAGAATACAATAATAGTTTTTACAATGCAGGGGGAAATGTGGTGGGGGAGAGGGCAATGCTTGAACCTCACTGTCATCTGAATTGCTTCAAAGAGGGAAGAATATATCTATCTATATCTATGTATGTATGTATACAAACACTCTGTTGGATTTAGAAATGTAACTTAACTAACAAGGAAGTAGAAGGGGAAAGGAATGAGAGAAAGCAACCCCTAGGGGGTAATAAGACAGAGGGGAGATAAAAGAAAGCAGTGGTCAGAAGGAAAACATTTTAGAGGAAGGACCGGGAAGAGAGAGAGGGAGAGACAGAGAGAGAGAGAGAGACAGAGAGAGAGAGAGAGAGAGAGAGAGAGAGAGAGAGAGAGAGAGAGAAGAGGATACACAGAAGAAAATAGGATAGAGGGAAATACACAGTTAGGAATCATAATTGTGAATGTCACTGGGATAACTTACCCATAAAATGGAAGTGGATAGCAGAATGGATTAGAATTCAAAATCCAAAAACATGTTATTTACAAAAAACACACTTGAAGCAGACATACACACACACTCACACACACAGAGAGTTTTAAAAAGGTGCTGGAGAAGAATCTATTGTGCTTCAGCTGAAGTAAAAAAGGCAGTTATAGCAATCATGATCTAAGACAAAGCAAAGGCAAAAATAGACCTAATTAAAAGAGATAAGCAGGGAAGCTATATTTTACTAAAAGGTACCATAGAAAATGAAATAATACCAATGTTAAACAAATATGCACCAAATGGCAGAGCCTCCAAATTCTTAAAGGAAAAATTAAATGAATAACGGGAGGAAATAGACAATAAAACTATACTACTGGGAGACCTCAACTTTCCCCTTTCAGAGCTAGATAAATCTAGCCATAAAATAAATAAGAAAGAAGTTGAGGAGAGGAATAGAATCTTAGGAAAGTTAGATATGATAAACATCTGGAGAAAGCTGAATGGAGATAGAAAGGAACATGTTTTCCTCAGCTGTATATGGCACCTTCCCCAAAACTGACCATGTATAGGGTACAAGAACCTCACAAACCATTATAAAAAAGCAGAAATATATAATGTAACCTTTCAGATAATAATAAAACAAAAATTACATTCAATAAAGAGCCTTGGAAGCTTAGATCAAAAATTCAATTGGAAACTAAATGGTCTAATCATAAAAAAATGAAGGAGGCAAAAAACAAATTACAGAAACAATCGATAATTTCATTAAAGATAATAATAACGACAAGACATTATATCAAAATTTGGGGGATGAAGTCAAAGCAGTTCTTAAAGGAAAATTTGTATTTCTAAGTGCTTACAAAGACAAAAGAGGGGAGGTATAAGTCAATGAATTGTGCATACTACTAAAAAAAAAGAAACTAGTAAAAGAAACTAATTAAAAATCCTCAATAAAATACCAACATGGAAATTCTGAAAATCCAAGGAGAGCTCGATAAAATTGAAAGTAAAACAAAAATCATTGGACTGAAAGATAAAACTAGAAATTGATTTTATGGAAGGAAAAAAAATAAATAAATTATTGCTTAATTTGACTAAAAAAAGAAGAAAAACAAATTTAGTCTCAGAATTGAAAAGGGTAAATGCACCACCAATGAAGTTGTAATTAAAGCAATTTTAGGTGCTATTTTGCCTAATTATAAGCTAATAAAACTTAGTGAAATGGATGAATATTTACAAAAGATTTATTGCTGATATTAACAAAAGAGGAAATAGAGTATTTAAATAACCCTATCTTTAAAAAACAAACCATAAACAAGCTCCTTAGGAAAAAATCCCCAGGACCATATGGAGTTACAAGTGAATTTTATCAAACATTTAAAGAACAATTAATTTCAATACTATATAAACGATATTTTAAACTCTATGATACAAATATGGTTTTGATACTTAAACAGGGGAGATCAAAAATCAGAGAAAGAAAATTATAGGCCAATTTCCCCAAAGAATTATTGGTGCAAAATTTCTAAATAATATACTATCAAGAAAATTTCAGAAATATTCAATATTAGGAAAACTATCAACATAATTGACTACATCAATAACAAAAACAACAAAAATCATATGATTATCTCAATAGATGCAGAAAAATCTCTTGACAAAATACAACACCCACTGCTATTAAAAACACTTTAAAGAAAGGAATCAATGGAGGCTTCTTAAAATGATAATTAGTATCTACCTAAAACCAAGAGCAAGCATGATCTTCAATGGGGATGAGGAATGAAGCAAGGATCTGTGATCACCACTATTATTCAACATTGAAGGAAATAAAACTATCAGTCTTTAAAGATGATATTAATGACACACTACGAGAACCCTGGAAAATCACCTAAAAAACTAATTGAAACAACAAGTTCAGCAAAGTTGCAGGATATAAAATAAACCCACATAAATCATCAGCATTTCTGTATATTACCAACAAAACCCACCAGCAAGAGAAAGAGAAATTCCATTTAAAGTAACTGTAGACAATATAAAATACTTGGGAATCTACCTGCTAATACATACCCAGGAATTACATGAACACAATTACTACTAATAATAAAAATGACAATTCTGCCTTAATTAATTTTTTTATTCAGTGCCACATCAATCAGCCTACCAAAGAAATATTTTAGAGGTAGGAAAAATAATAACAAAATTAATCTGGAAGAACAAAAGATCAAGAATAGCAAGGGAATCAATGAAAAAAAAGAAGGAAGGTAGCCTAGCAATACCAGGTTTCAAACTATATTACAAAGCAGTAATCATCAAAACAATATGCTGGGCCTGGAGTTAGGGAAGATTCATCTTACCGAGTTCAAATCTGGCTCCAGACACTTACTAGCTGTGTGACCCTCAGCAAGTCACTTAACACTGTTTGCCTCAGTTTCCTCATTTGTAAAATGATCTGAAGAAGGAAACGGCAAAATACTCCAGTATCTTTGCCAAGAAAACCCCAAATGGGGTCACGAACAGTTGGACACAACTAAAGTAACTAAACAACAACAACTGGCTAAGAAATAGAATGGTGGATTACTGGAATATAGCTTAGGTACATAATACACAGTAGTAAATGACCATAGTAATCTTGTGTTTAGGGACAGCTAGGTTGTACAGTGGATAAAGAGTCAGATATGACTGAAAAGCAACTGAACAACAAGAAAATAAATAGTCGAAGGATATGTAGAAACAGTTCTCTAAAGAAGAATTAAAATTATTCACATGAAAACATATTCCAAATCTCTAAAAAGAGAAATTCAAAGAAAAACAACTCTAAAGTTTCACCTTATACCCTGCAAATTGGCAAAAATACAGGAAATGGTAATGGTCAGTGTTGGAGGGTTTGTGGGAAGGTAGACACACTAATACCATTGTTGGTGGAGCTGTGAATTGGCACAACCATTTTAGAAAGTAATTTGAAATTATACCAATAAAGTGACTAAAATGTCCATATATTTTGAACCACAGACTCCATTACTAGCCACTGATAAGTAAAAAGTCCTAATAAACTCCAAAATATTTATAGTAGCACTTTTTGTGATAGCTAAGAATTGGAGACAAATAGATGCCCATCAATTAAGGAATGGCAAACAAACTGTGGTACATGAATGTAAGGAAATATTGCTGTGCTACAAGAAATTATGTACATGATGAATAAAGAGAAGCATGGAAAGATCTATATGAACTGATGCTGAGTGAAGTCAGCAGAGCCAAGAAAGCAATCTATGCACTAACTACAACAAAGTAAATGGAAAGAACAACACACCAAAAAAAATCAAAAGTAAATATAACAAAATTATAAAGATCAAGTAGGCCTTGAATGAAGACACATGAGAACACACACCAAACCTACCTATTTATGAAGGAGAGGTTCAGAGGTATTAATCACTGCACATGTTTTTGGACTTTTTCAACATATCCAACAGTTGTGCTGATTTTTTTATCCTCTCTAAAAAAATACTCTTTGTCCTGTGGGATGGTTTTTGGGGAGAGGGGAAAGGGAAAGGGAGATTTCTTGGGATAACTGTGATGATGTAAGAAACAAGAAATATCCATAAAATTTTATTTAAAAAAATATAGGCTCGGGATGGCTAGGTGGCACAGTGAGTAGAGCATTGGCCCTGGAGTCAGAAGGACCTGAGTTCAGATCCAGCCTCAGACACTTAATGCACACACAAACAAAAAAACCTAGCCATGTGACCTAGGGCAAATTACTTAACCCCAATTGCCCTCCAAAAAAAAAAATATATAGGCTCAAAAAGATTTCCAGTAAATGATGAGTCTTTAGTTGGGACTTAAAGGAAGCCAGGGAGGTCAGTAGGCAGAGTGGAGGAGGAAGAGTATTCAAGGAATGCAGGACAGCCAGAAAAAAATGCCTGGAGCTGAGAGCTGGAGGGTCTTGTTGGTGGAACAGCCAGGAGGCCAGTGTCATGTACCTGTCATGGTCAGGACAGGTACATGACACTGGACATGATATGGACAGGCCAGTACCTGTCATGGGGTGAGGTGTAAGAAGAGTAGAAAGATATGAGGAAGCTAGGCTATAAAGGTCTTCAAATGCCAAACAAAGCATTTTGTGTTTGATCCTGGAGACAATTGGGAACCACTAGAGTTTGAGTAGAGGGATGACATGATTGGATCTGTGCTTTAGGAAAATCACTTTGGTGGCTGAATGGAGGATGGATTGGAGTAGGGAGAGACTTGAGGCAGGCTGACCCACCAACAGCTACAGCAATAGTCCAGGAATGAGGTGAGGAGGGCTCATAGTAGTGGGGATAGTGGCAGAGGAGAAAAAGACATATTTGAGAGATGCTACAAAGGTGAAGTTGACAGGCCTTGGCAACAGCTTGGATATGGGGGATAAGAGATAGTGAGGACTCCAGGATGGCTCTTAGATTGTGAGCCTGAGGGACTGTCAGCATGGCTGTGCCCTCTTGTTGTTGTTTGTTCTTCATTCTCAAAGAGGATCCCGGAATCAGAAAGGTGATGTCATGACTTGCAAGAGAATTGGATTTAAGTGAGGGAGGCTATGCAAAGCCACCAGCCTCACTTTCTCCTCTGGAACCATCTGGGTTCAGTAGCCAAATATAGATCAAGATGACTAGAGATGGCCCAGGATGCAGTGGGGGACCATGGCTTTTTTGCTTTTATTTTTTTTGGAGGGGGGAGGGCAGGGCAATTGGGGTTAAGTGACTTGCCCAAGGTCACACAGCTAGTGTTAAGTGTCTGAGGTCGCATTTGAACTCAGGTCCTCCTGACTCCAGGGCCAGTGCTCTATTCACTGTACCACCTAACCACTCCAACCATGGACTAAGCTAAGGTCTTTCCCAGGTCTCAGTTTGACTAAGGTAATGTCCATTCAGTGATTAAAGCTAGGTAAGAAATGAGGCAAAAAATGACCTCTTTTACCTAGTCAGAAAAAGAATATAAATCTGGGAAGGGAAGACCTTCAGGGTTTCTGGCCCAAACAGAAACAATTGCTATTTACATTCACTCTGAGTAATCAGGGCCCAAACGACAACCCTGTGGGCTTGGACTGGGACTTTTTGTCCAGTCAATGAGAGTCAGAATGATTTAGGTTTAAGAAAGAAATGTAGCCTGTAAACTCCAAGATATCTTGTAAGGTTTCAGTGATCAAAATTTATATTCATTTGGGCAGAGCACCCACAGGTAAGGGTATGATACCCCGGATGGACAGAGAGAGAGGAAGAAAAAAGGAGAAGGAAGAGGAGGCAGAGAAGGAGAAGGAGAAAGAGAAGGAAAGGAGGTGTGCTGTCCAACTGAAACTGGCCAGTTGAGTCCCCAGTGGGGCATCCAGTTCTACTCACAAGTTGTTGTTGTCAAAGAGGACCATGATATCAGAAAGGTGATGCCATGACTTTCAAGTGAATTGGATTTAAGTGAGAAAGAGCTGTGCAAAGCCACCAGTCTCACTTTCTCTTCTGGAGTCACCTGGGTCCAGTGGCAAGACATAGAGCAGGAGGACTGGAGATGACCCAGAAACAGTCGGAGACCAGAGCCTTTTTAGCAAAGCTCTTTCCCATGTCTCAGTTTGACTGAGGCAAAGTCCATTCAGTGATTAAGGCTAGGTAAGAAGTTGGTGCCCTCTACCTTAATAAGGAAGGGGGTAGGGATGGGGAGAAGGGTTTAGGGGAAAAGATAATGAGATCTGTTGTGAACGTGTTGAGTTTAAGATGTCTACTGGACATCTAATTCAAGATGTCTGAGAGGCAGTTGCAGATGTGAGATTAGAGGTCAGCAGAGAGTTTGGGGTAGGATAGGTAGATTTGGGAATCATCAACATAGAGATGGCAATTAAATCCATAGGAGCTGCTGAAATCACCAAGTGAAGTAGTGTAGAGGAAGAAGAGAAGAGGTCCCAGGACAGAGCTCTGAAGGACATCTATAGTTACAGGGTGTGATCTGGAGGAGAATCTAGAAAAGGAGAGAAGGAGCAGTCAGAGAGGTAGCAGGGGAACCAGAAGAGAGGGGTGTCCCTAAGTCCTAGAGAGGAGAGAGTAACAAGGAAGAAAGAGTGATAAATAGTGTCAGAGGAAACAGAGGGGTCAAGAAGAATGAAAAAGCCATTGGATTTGGTAACCATTGGTAACTTTGGAGAGAGCAGTTTCAGTAGAATGATGAGGTCAGATGCTGTCTTATAAGAGGTTCAGAAGAGAGTGAAAGGCAGCCAGCTGGGTGGTGCAGTGAATAGAGCACCAGCCCTAGAGTCAGGAGGACCTGAGTTTAAATCCCGCCTCACACACTTACTAGCCATGTGACCTTGGGCAAGTCACTTAACCCCAACTGTCCCCTCCAAAAAGGAAAAAAACTAGAGCATCAAAGGAAAGTGAAGGCACCTATTGTAGACAGCCTTTCCAAGGGGTTTAGCTACAAAGGGCAGAAGAGATATAGGATGAAAGTGGAGATGGCAGGATCAAGTGAGGGTTTTTTCAGAATAGGAGAGACATAGGCATGTTTGTAGGCAGTGGGGAATGAGCCAGTAGACAAAGAGAAACTTTAAAATAAGTGAAAGAGTAGGGATGACAATAGGATCAATCTCTTTAGAGGAAATGGGATAGAATGTGAGATTACTTGTGCAGGTAGAGAGGTTGGCCTTGGTAAGGAGTAAGGCTACTTCATTATGTGATACAGAAATGAAGGAGAGAGTGGCAGAAGGTACCTAAGTGACAGGAAATGAGAAAGAGGGGAGAAGAGGGAGCTCACAGCCTCAATTGAGGTCAAATGGCTTCAAATTTTTGCTGTGACATATGAGACAAAGTTGTTATCTAAGAGAGGGGGAGGGAAAGCCATTGGAGATTTGAGGGGGGATGAGGTTTGGAAGAGACTCTCTAGAGAGCAGGATAGTGAGTTGATAAGACAGGTATAGTAGGATTGCCTAGCAGCAATGAGGGCCCAGGTGAGGTTGTGTAAGAGAAATTTGTAGTGAACCCAGTCTAAATGGTTAAATGATTTTCTCCATCATTGTTCAGCAGCACCTGTATTAATAATGAAAACAACAAATTGTAGGAATGATCTAAAAGCTGAGATCTGGATGAGCATAATCAGCAAGGATAGGGATTCAAGAGAAGAGGACAGTGTAGAGTTGAATTGGTTCACCAAGGGGTCAAGATGAGCATGTCTACCTCAGGGAAAATGGTCTGAGAGAGAATTGAGGGGTCAAGTAATGGGAGGTCATGGTGTGGATGAAGAAAAGGATTTGGTATGGGAAGGCAGAGGGAGAGGTGAAAAGCCAATAGATTATGAATGGATAAAGGGATTTCAGAATTCCTGAACACAGAAGTGGTATATTTGTGGGTGATGGCAAGATCAAGGGTGTGACCATCTTTGTGAGTGGCCAAGGTAGGGTGGAGGTCACAGAAAGTCAATAATAAGTTGAGGAACTGAATGGTTAGGGTGAGTCAAGATATATAGATAGATAGATAGATAGATAGATAGATAGATAGATAGATAGACAGATAGATAGATAGATAGATAGATAGATAGATAGATAGATAGATGTTAAGGGGCAGCTAGGTGGCACAGTGAATAGAGCACTGGCACTGGAATCAGGAGGACCTGAGTTCAAATCCAACCTCAGACACTTGACACAACTAGCTGTGTGACCTTGGGCAAGTCAACCTCAAATGCCTTGCCTTCCCCCCTCAAAAATTTTTAAATATATAGATTATATATACATATACATATATGTTAAAGTCCCCTAGTGTAAAGACAAGAATTGGGGAGGAAAGAAAAACTGTGAACCACCTAGGCACTGAAATACTCAGAGAATGGAGAAATATTTCACAATCTGTTTTCATAGACCATCATTTAATCTAAATCTTTTTCACCCTCCTCAAGCCGCCATCTCCACTCCCACCCATCTCATATCTCCCCTCAGATCCTAGTGCCTCCTGGAGCTTGTGCTCTGTATTTTACATTTTCCTACCAAACTTCTAGTAAGAATCTTGGATACACAATTTCCAACTTGACTTTATTCACTGCTTAGCCACTGCAGTCTGGCTCCCATTTGTCCTACACGACTGAAGCTACTCTCTCAAATATTACTAGTAACTGACCAATCCCTGAGCCCAATAGTCATTTAGGCCTCATCCTCTATGATATCTGTATATCATTTGACCCTGTTGATTATCCCTTCTCCTTGGTTCTCTCTCCCATGAATTCAAATATCATGTTAACACTGAGGATTCTCAGGTCTAACCTCTAGTCTCACATCTCCAATTGCTTTTCAAACATTTCAGACTGAATATCCAATAAACATCTTAAATATGATATGTCCCAAACAGAATTCATTATCTTTCCCCATCCAAATCCTTCCCCCTTTCAAAAGATCTCCATTATTGTCAAGGGTACCACCATCCTCAGAGGCCCCTAGACTTATAACTCCTCACTGGCTCTCACCCCCCCCCCATATTTGGGTTGTTGTCCATTGATTTTTTCTTTGTAGCATCTCATATATATCTCCTTTACTCCTCTGACACAGCCACCAACCTGGTATAGGTCTTTATCACCTCATACCTCGACTATTACAGTAGCCTTTTGGTTGCTTCCCTGCCACAAGCCTCTCTCCACTCAAGTTCATTCTCCACTCAAGTGTCAACATGATCTTCCTAAGTACAGGTTGGACCATGGTCACCTCCTACTCAATATATTCCAAAACTGAATATAAAATCCTCTGGTTGGCTTTTAAAGCCCTGCCCTTCCCCACCTGTGGAGGCTTCTTACAGCCTATTCTCATCCACCCCACCCTGACACACTCTTCAGCCCCACAACATACTCCATCTCCTAATTCTAGGCATTTTCACTGACTAGCCCTCATACCTGGAATGTTATCTCTCTTCAACTCTGCCTCCTGGCTTTCCTGGCTCCCTTCAAGACTCACCTAAAATCCTCCTTTCTACGGGAAGCCTTTGTTAATCCTTAATTCTAGTGTCTTCCCTCCACTGATTATTTCCCATTTATTCTGTTTGTCCATAGCTGTCTGCTTGTGCTTTTCTTCATTAAACTGTGAACTCCTTAAGGGCAAGGACTGTCTTTTGCCTTTCTTTGCATCCCAAGTGCTTAGCACAATGCCTACACATAGTAGATACTTAATAAATGGTTATTTCCTGACTGCTTGCATTCTCTTGGTATTTTGCCTTCTCAGCCTCCTGAATCTGTTACTTACTATTGTGTGACCTTGGGCAAGTCACCTCTTTGGAACTGTTTACCCCCTCTGTATAATGAAAGACCTGGAGGCAGCTACATAGTTGCTGGTTAGAGCACTGGGGCTGGTGTCAGTAAGACCTGAGTTCAAATCCAGCCTCAGACACTTACTAGTGGTGTAACCCTGGGCAAGTCACTTAACCTAAGTTTGTCAGGAGAAGGAAATAGCAAACCATTCCAGTATCTGGCAGGAAAACCCCATGTAGAGAAACATATCTAAATTTTATTGTTGCCTTCTGGGGTGGGGGAGGGAAGGGATTGGGGGAAAGGGAAAAAAGAACAAAGTGAAAAAGTACACAGCAAAGAACATAAAAAAAACTCACAAGGAAGTAAAGATAGACAATTCTAAACACAGCAAGTATTATTTATCATATAGAGTTTCTTGAAATGAAAATTTATTGTTACTTATTTTGAATCTTATGTTCTGTGATGCACACAACATGCTTTTTCCTTTCTAACTTTTTATTTAAGTTAATGATATGTTTTTGTTTCTTTTCTCTGTATTCTGGCGTTTGAGTCTAAAATAAAATAAAATAAATTAGAAGAGCATAAAAATGCCTAGCAGGGTGATTAACACATACATGGTAGGTGCTCAAGAAAGAAAGAAAGGAAGGAAGGAAGAAAGAAAGAAAACCCTATGGAAAGCATTGGCATGATATGACCCATGGGCTCACGAAGAGTTGGACATGACCAAAAAGCAACATAATGAAAGACTAAATGGCTCTGAGGTCCCTTCAAAGCTCTAGTCTTGTATGTGACTTGGGTAAATCATTCCAGGCATCAGTTTTCCCCTTTGTAAAATAAGAGGGTAGGATGAAATAAATTACTTCCAAAGCCTCATCCTCCAGCTCTAGATTGAAGTCTATGATTCCATCTGCTATCACACTTTCTTGTTTCTTTTTGGTCTTGTGAATGTGGGCATCTCTAGAACTCCAGCCTTGGTCCTCTACTCTTCCCTTCCTTGGTCTCTCTCTCTCCTCTCCCCTGGCAATCATATGTATTCTTAAGTCTTTGATGATCACTTCCCAGTTCATTATGTCTAGCCCTAATCTCTTTTGTGCTTCAGACTCACATCTCCACCTAGAGGTCCTACTGATACCTGAAGTCTAACAAGTCAAAAACAGAAAATTATTTTCTAACTGCATAGCAGAAATACTTAATGAGTTCGGTGAATGGAACTGAATTTGGAAGTGATCAAGCCCACTTGAGACTAAAGGTATTCCAGGAAGAGGGAATATAAGAACAAGGAGTAGAGGTGAGAAAGGGGCAAGATGGGCTCAGAGTCTCTGCTCAGCTGCAATACAGTGGAAAAGAGAAGCTTGGGAAAGAAGACTAGAAAGGAACTTGGGCCTAGAATATGGCTCTGGTAATATGCTCAGGCTGCAGGAGAAAAGAAGCTGATGAATAAGTAAACATACGGGCTTGACACCTAAACCAGGAAGTGCCAAAACAGAGAAAAGAAAATTATAGGCCAATTTCCCTAATGAATATTGATGCAAAAACTTTAAATAAACTATTAACAAGGAGAATACAGAAATATATTGCAAAGATCGTACTCTATGACCAGGTGGAATTTATACCAGAAATGCATGGCTAGTTCAATAGTAGGAAAACTAACAGCATAATTTACCATATCAATAGCAAAATAAACAGAAATCATATAATTATCTCAACAGATACAGAAATAGCTTTTAACAACATACAACACCCACTCTTATTAAAAAAAAAAAACACTAGAAAGCATAGGAAAAAACAAAGGCTTTCTTGAAATGATAAGTAGTGTCTACCTAAACCAAGAGCAAGCATCATCTCTAATGTGGTTAAGCTAGAAGCCTTCCCAATAAGATCAGGGGTGAAGCAAAGATGTCCATTATCATCACGATCACCACCATCCAGTATCATACCAGCATCATCAATACTGTACTAGAAATGCTAACTATAGCAATAAGAGAAGGAAAAGAAATTGAAGGAATAAAAATAGGCAACAAGGAAACAAAATTCTTTGAAGACGATATGATGACTTATTTAGAGAACCCTACAGAATCACTCAAAAAAACTAGTTGAGGCAGGTCCAGCTGCAATTAGTTCACTGAAAAGTCTGCCGCCTGGCAAGCAACCAACAGCAGCTAGCTTTAGCTCTTTATTTCTCCCTTGCAATTGCAAGCTACTAATTCAGAGGTGCAACTATGCCCAAAAGAACGGCAGCGGTTGAAGGGCAGGTAAAGGAGGAGCCAATGAGACAGTCACCTAGATTATCTGCTAAGCCTGTTCCTCCTAAATCTGAGCCCAAAACCAAAAAGGCAGCAGCCCCAAAGAAAATGAATGTAGCAAATGATAAAAAGGAAGTCAAAGGCAAGAAGGTGGCAGCCAAAGTCAAAGTCGAAACCAAGCAGGAGGAAGTGAAAGAAGAAAACCACTCTGAAAATGGAGAGACCCAAACCCAAACCATGAGGTGCCAGCTGTGTAAGAACCTGAGGAGAAAGCAACCAAGTCTGAGTAATGTGTAACACTGCCCTATATCTCCATCAGTTTGGTATCTGTACCTCCATCCTGTATTGTTAACACAGAGGAATATTTTTATCAACTATTTTCTTTTTTTTTAAACAAATGCTTTATTAACTTCTGTTTTACATCATTCGTTTCCGCCAGATTTTGAGTTACAATCATTTTCCCCCTGTTATTCCCCTACCCAACCTGCCAGAATAGCAGTCCCACAAGATATCGCTTCCTCCAATCTGCTCTCTCCCATACCATCTCCCATACCCCCTTTGACTTTTCCATTAGAGGAAGGTGAATCTTTGTGTCCCAATGCCTGCACATCTTATCTCCCAATTACAAGCAAAAGAGTATTAATAATAGTATTTATATATATTTGACACATTTAATGTTAAGACCTCGAATTTCAGATCCATTTCCTTCCTCCCTTGTCACCCATTCCCTCTGGGGAGATAAGTAATTCAGTATATGTTGTACATGTCTAGCTATGCAAAACATTATCATAGTAGATATATTGTACAAGGCTGCTTATAATTCCCTTCCACTCATCCCACCCCGCACCTGGTCCATTCCCTACATGATCCTGTCCCTCTTCTTTAGTGGGTGTTTCCAACCTCCCCTTCCCCCAAGGATGCCCTCCCATTCATCATCCCTCCTCTCATCCCCCTTCCCCCTATTCTGCTGCAGGTTGAGATATCCCATTTAGTAGGTATGTCATTCTCCCCCTGAACCAAATTCAATGAGAATGTGGTTTTGCCTTTTTTGCCTTCCTATTCTCCCCCTCCCTTGCAACCACTTCCCCTTGCTTCTTCTACATGAGATAGTTTACCCTACCCTGTCTCTCCCCATCTCCTCTTGCCACTTTCCTCTCTTACCTCATAATTTCATCCCTTGAGCATTCTCCCTTCCCAACAAATACAACCTATGCCCTCTATCCATATATAACTGTAACCATATACACACACATTCACATATGTATTCATATGACCACACCCCCTTCTTCCATTATTTTCATAGTGAGAAAGATATCATCAGTCAGAGTTATTGCTTTTCCATATAGGAATGTAAATACTTCAACTTTGATAAGTTCCTTTTGATTTCTTTTCCCTGATTACCTTCTCAGGCATCTCTTGCTTCTTGTGTCTGGATGTCAAATTTTCTATTCAATTCTGGTTTTTTCCTCAAGAATGCTTGAAACTCCTCTATTCCACTGAATGACCATATTTTCCCCTGAAACAAAATACTCAGTTTTGCTGGGTAGGTGACCCTTGGGTTCATTCCCAGTTCTTTTGCCCTCTGGAATATCATATTCCATGCCCTTCGATCCCTCAGTGTAGAAGCTGCCAGGTCCTGGGCTGTTCTGATTGTGTTTCCACAATATTGAAATTGTTTCTTCCTGGCTGCTTGTAGTATTTTCTCCTTGATCTGGGGATTCTGGAACCTGGCTATAATATTCCTGGGAGTTTTCTTTTTGGGATCTTTTTCAGGAGGTGATCGGTGGATTCTTTCAACCTCTATTTTGCCCTCTGGATCTAAAACATCAGGGCAATTTTCCTTGAGAATTTCTTGAAGCGTGATTTCTAGGTTCTTTCTTTGATCATGGCTTTCAGGTAGTCCAATAATTTTTAAATTGTCTCTCCTGGATCTATTTTCCAGGTCAGTGGTTTTTCCCATGAGATATTTCACATTGCCTTCTAATCTTTCATTTGTTTGGATCTGCTTAACAGCATCTTGATTTCTCATAAAGTCATTAGCTTCCATTTGCTCCAGTCTAACTCTGAAGGAATGAATCTCCTCAGTGAGCTTTTGAGATTCTTTTTCCATCTGGCAAATTCGACTTTTTAAGGCATTCTTCTCCTCATTGCCCTTTTGGGCCTCCTTTGCCATTTGAGTTAGTCTATTTTTTAAGGTGTTGTTTTCCTCAGTCAGGCTGTTGACCCTCATTTCATACTTTTCCTGCATCCTTCTCATTTCTCTTTCCAATTTTTCCTCCACTTCTCTTATTTGATTTTTAAAGTCCTTCTTAAGGTCCTCTATGGCCTGCAACCCGCTCATGTTTTCCCTGGGGCTTTTGGAGCAGGACTTCTGACCTCACAGTCCTTTTCCCGCTCTATGCCCCCAAAATAGGAGTCTAGGGTTGCATTTTTCTGTTTCCTTTGCCTTGGCATGTTGCCACTTGATTACTTGACTTTGGGGCTTGTTGCCACACTATGGCTTTAAGGCCAGATAGAGGAATTTTCGTCCCGAACGTGTGGGGGGCAACTTCCGTTCCTGGCAAGCTGTAAACCCACCCACGACTTCTACCCTAGATCACAATCCAGATCCAGGGAGGTTAAAGCAAGAGCGATTACCCCCCAAGACTGGTCGCTGGATCTCCCTACAATTAATTGCAGGCCAGGAGCTGGAGCTGCCTCTGAAAACTACAAAATGGCGTGTCTCCTCAGTGGCTTCTAGCCCCCAGGGGAGGGAGCCAATCCATTCCCCAAATACTGGTCCCAAAGTCCATAGGACACTAACCTCTTACTTTTTCCTAGGCATGTCTATGTTGGTAATTCTGGAGTCGCCACAGCTGCTGGTGTTCTGGGGTCTCTCCAGCCTGCTGCTGGCCCTGCCGCCCTGGGGCTAAAACCTCAGCTCACAGGGACCCGGGCTCGGCTCGGCTCCCTGCACTCTGCGCACTGCTGGCTCCCAGACCGCTGCGTTGGTCCTTCCTGCAGGGTTGCTGGGCTGTCCTCAGCGGGAGGTTAGCTTCTCTGTGTCGTTCTGTGGGTGCTGGTGCTCCAGAAGTTGTTCAGAGTCCCCTTTTACATAGTTTGGGGGGAATCTGGGGGCAGAGTGGCTTGGCTCCACCCTCAACTATTTTCTAAATGCAGGGTATTTTTTAGCATGAAGTTAATTCTGGAACATCTCCATCTTGGTCGATTGGGTATGATGTCACCAACAAGATATCACTGTCTCTGCATTTTGTGATTGTAATAGTTTGATCTATGGGAAGAATAAGTGGTGGTAGCTTCTGACTTTTGTCACTGTGTCCCTTCTTTGTGTAAGCTATCCTTTCCATCCTTTGGATTTTTCTTTGGCCCTGGTACGTTTGATTCAGTGAAGTGGGAAGGTCCCAAAAAGAAAGTTCTTGCATCGGCCAGTCCAGGGTTACTGTGGGTTGATTTTATAGAGAAGGTGAGCTATTTTCATGAAATTCTAAGAGTTGGAAATATCTTTCCCAAATATAACTTTAATATTAGTTTTTGAAAGAAGTAAAATGTAATCATGTTTTTAACAAAATACAAATGTTTATTTCAGAAGGGCAGGTTGATTGTATATGTAGCCACTATTAGAAATTTTGATGGATTTATCTTGATAAAATAAAAAGACTCCTCAAAAAAAAAAAAACTAGTTGAAACAAACTTTAGCAAAGTTACAGGATATAAAACAAACCTACATAAATCATCAGCATTTCTGTATATTACCAACAAAACCCATCAGGAAGAGATAGAAAGAGAAATTCCATTTAAAATAACTACAGAAATAAATATAAAATATTTGGGAATTTACCTATCAACACACACTCAGGAACTACATGAACACAATTACTAAACACTTTTCCACAAATAAATACAAGTCTAAAATAATTGGAGAGAATATTAATTGCTCATGGGTAGTCTCAGCCCATATAATAAAAATGACAATTCTACCTAAATTAATTAATTTGTTCAGTGCCATACTAACCTACCAAAGGTATTTCTTTTTTAGAGCTAGAAAAAAAGTTCATCTGGAAAAACAAAAGATCAAGAACATCAAGAGAATCAATAAAAAACAAATGAAGAAAGGCAGCCTAGGAGTAGCAGACTGCAAACTATATTACAAAGCAGTAATCATCAAAATAATCTGGTACTGGCTAAAAAAAATAGAGTGGTGGATCAATGAAATATGTTAGGTAAACAATACATAGGACTAAATGACCATTGTAATCTAGTGTTCAGTACACCCAAAGATCCAAGCTTTGGTGGGCAAGAACTCACAAAAACTGCTGGGAAAACTGGAAAGTGGTCTGGCAGAAACTAAGCACACAGACCAATATCTCCTGTTGTATACCAAGTCAAAATGGGTATATGATTTAGACATAAAAGGTGACATCATAAATAAATTAAGAGGAACATGGAATAAATTATCTGTCAGATCTATGCATAAGGGAAGAGTTCATGACCAAACAAGAGAAGTGGAGGATCACAGGCGGTAAAAAGGATATTTTTTTCTTTAATATTAATTTTATTTCAGATTCTGGTTCCAACACATTAGAAAACTAGCCCTGTTAAGTAAGGATTTGGACAACAGGCAATTATTTCTTTCCTTATAACCCATTAAACCACCATATTATCTCATGCCAGTCTCCTGCACTGATCTCTTCTTTCCAGTAGAAAATTCATTAAAATGGATAAGTTTGATTACATGAAATGAAAAAGGTTTTGCACAAACAAAACCAATGCAGCCAAAACTAGAAGGAAAGCAGAGAACTGGGGAAAAATTTTATAGCAAGTTTCTCTCTAATTTCTCAAATATATAGGGAACTGAGTCAATTTTATAAAAATAAGAGTCATTCCCCCAATTGATGAATGGTCAAAGGATGTGAACAGAAGCAGAAATCAAAGTTCTCAATCAACATGTGAAAAAAATGCTCTAAATAATTAAGAATTAGAAAAGTATGAATTAAAACAACTCTATTACCACCTCACATCCATCAGATTGGCTAACATGACAGAAAAGGAAAATGATAAATATTGGAAGGTACATTGAAAAACAGGTACACTAAATGCACTGTTGGTAGAGCTGTGAACTGATTCATTTTAGAGAGCTATGTCTAAAGGGCTATAGTTTAATAGCCTTTGATCCATCAATACCATTACTAGTTTATATCCTAAAGAGATAAAATAAAAGAAGAAAGGACCTGTATGTACAAAAATATTTATGGCAGCTCTATGGCAGGTGGAAATTGAGGGGATGCCCATCAAAGGGGGAATGGCTGAACAAATTGTATTATATGATTGTGATGGGTTTACTATTGTGCTGTAAGAAATGATGAAGGGGATGGTTTCAGAAAAACCTTGGAAGACTTACATGAGCTAATGTAAAGTGAGCAGAACTACAACACTCTGCATAGTAATAGTAATATTGTATAATGAGTAACTATAAAAGACCTAACTACTCTGATCAATACAATAAGCTAAGGCAATTCTAAAGGGACTGGATGAAAAATGGTATCCATCTCCAGAGAGAGAATTGCTAGATTCTGAGTGCAGATAAGCATTTTATTTTTTGCTTATTTTTTTAACAACATGGGTATTACAAAAATGTGTTTTGTATGACTTCATAGGTATTATGTGCTTGTCTTCTCAATGGGTGGGCTGAGGGAAAGAGATATTTTAGAACTTAAAATAAATTTAAAGAAAAAAAAAGGAAGGAAGCTAATGCAGTTTATAAAAGATCAATAAAGGCCCAGACTGGAATGGTGACTAAGGAAAGAGAAAAGAGGGAATAAGAACACAAATTTTACTTCCTTCACAATGTTGGCAAGAGTTGCTCAGGACTCTTTCAAACATTCACAGGCAGTGTACCCAGTGGGAGAGTATTGGAATTGGAGGTAGAAAGACCTGGGTTAAGAATCCCACCTCAAATACCTACTAGCTGTGTAATCCTAGGTATTCCATCTTTGAACCTCAGCTTCTTCATCTGTAAAATGGAGGTAATAACAGGTACCTCATTGTAAGGATCAGATGAAAATATGTGTAAAGTGTTTTGCAAATTTTAAAGTCTTTGTAAATGTAAACTAGTCCTCCGTTCCCCCTCCCTTTTCTCCAAAAACAAACAAACAAACAAAAAAACTTATTTGGGTGTTTTCCCTGCCCTGGGCTTGGCTGGGGGAGCTCACCGCCCTAGGTAAATCCCTCCCTCTCCTCAGTTTCTTTCCTGTAACATCAGGGGCTGCTGCTACCTGTCTCTGTTCCCTTTTCTAAAGGCTGTCTGATTTCCTAGCTTCTTGATATGCTTGCGGAAAAAGACTAGTATCTGTGGGTACCTGGTGACATGATTCAATGCCTTAGTTAATGTTCCTACCCCACAAGCGGAGGAAATCTGAGTCACTCTGGCACCTATGGTTGACATGAAATTCTGCCCTGATACCAGGGGAATTACCCTTCCCTTTGGCCTGTTTTAACTCTGACTCTCCTAAGCCTGCCTCTCACCACTAAAGCCTTTTCTCCTGGGGCTTTCCGGAGGATAGGCAGGGATTCCTGTGTCTAGGAGGGCTTGGTTGTGGTATCAAGGTATCATTGTTAGTCTAAACAGCTTGCCCTTGAGTAGGCATGAATTCTTGTCCATGCCACCCTTGCCCTGTAAATTTCACCTCTGTTGGGCACCTCTGATGGGCCAGTCTCTGAGAGAGAGCTCGTGTGTGTGTGTGTGTGTGTGTGTGTGTGTGTGTGTGTGTGTGAGAGAGAGAGAGAGAGAGACAGAGACAGAGACACAGAGAGATGACAGATGAGAGACAGAGAGAATGGAGGGGGAAGGAGGAACCTTCAGGAGTATATCCGCACCCCCACACGGACTTGCAACCCAGTGACCACAGTACTGTTCTCTGAGCAAAATGCTTTATGTCCTGACTTTTCCCAAGGATTTTTTTCTCTCCTTATCTCTATTTCTCTCCCTCCTCAGATTAAAGATGCATAAAGGCTTACAGATCTAGCTAAAATTTGATGTTCTACCGTAAGTCTTTACAATTCCCCATGTTAATAGCTCTGTTGATTATTTCCTCTTTATCCCGTTTATATCCTGTTTCTAGGTGGTTGTTTACATGGTCTCTCCCTTTGGGGAGTAGGGACCCTGTTTTTGCCTTTCCTTGTCTTCCTAAATTGAGCACAGCGTTCAGTACATAGTAGGCAATTAATAAATGTTTGTTGCTCGAGGAGAGGGAAGAAAAGGCCCAGGGTCTCGCCAAAGCCGGGGATGTTCTCGAACACCCCCTCCCCCACATTCGGAGGCGCCGAAGACTGGCGGACCCCTCCCAGCTGAACAGCCCTTTTATCTGGCCTCACGCCTTCCTCCTAGGTACTTTCCCTAGGTACTTTGGGGGGGAAAAGGGGGAGGCGAGGGAAGAGGGGAGGAGAGGGCTAAGGCGAGGACTAGCCCCTTTCCTCGTTCAGAAGGCTGTCCGTCCCAGCCATGACCAGAAGCGGCGCTCTTCTAGAGTCGCCTCTCTCTTTCTCTCCCCTTCCTTATCGGAGCCCAGCCGGTCCCTTATCTCGCTGGGTCCCTTTCTTGCCGCAGCCGTAATCACGGTGCCTTCATTTTCCCTCTCTCATCATATCCTCTTTATCACTCATTCCCTCTCTCTCCCCGTTCTTTCTCCATCGAACCTTCTCTCTGCAACTATTATTGATTCTCTCGTTGGCTGTACTAGAGTGAGAGGACCCAGCTTTGGAGCCTGTCTCTACCATCCGTGTGACCTTAGGTAAGTCACCTAACCTCGCTGGGCCTCAGTTTCCTTCTCTGTAAAATGAGGCCTTTTCAGCTCTCCAGGGGGGAATCCGTCATCCCGCCTCTGCGTCTGTACTGGGCTAAGGGTGGGAAGCGGGGGAGGCTGTGTGGGGCCGCCCGCAGGCCCTCCTCCCCTCCCAGCCCTTCCCCATTTTTGTAGGGGGGGAGGCCACCACTAAGGCTTCCATGGAGAATACTGGATCCCTCTTTCATTCCCTCCATTCCCAACCCCACTCCCCCCACCTCTCTTGCCCCCCAAAAGCTTTCACTGGATGCGGTGACGTCACTTGAGGGCATAATAAGCCTGGCAACTACCGCAAAGCTGAGCTGTGATTGGCTGAGATATAAGCGAGAAGTGCTGATTGGCCCAGCTGAGAATGGCCAATAGCCTTTGGCCCCAGCTGTCAGGCAATTGGCTGAGAGCTTGTTACCGGGCGGCCGCGGGGCGAGAGCTGAATAGGGACCGTGAGGCCGGGTGGGGCTGGGCTAGGCTAGACTGTGGGGGAGGGGCGTGCGACCTGTCGTCGAGCACCAGGGGTGGGGGTGCCAGGATGGATGAAGTGTGACATTGTGGCATTGTGTGACACCCCCTCCCCCATGAGCCAGTGCACGGCCACACACCCCCACCCCCCCAGAGAAGCAGCCACCCGGACCCCGCTATCCCAGGCCCGCCAGGCCTACGAGGTCCCCCGCCCAGCCAAGCCTCTGTGGTCTTCGGGGCCCCGGTCTGTGCCTGTTCCAGTCTGCCAGGCTAGAACCCTCCGGTGGGCAGGGTCGTGGCTCCCTGGTGCCCAGCCCACGGCTGGTACGAGCCCGGATCGGCTGTGGGGTTGGGGGCAGTTCCCCATCCGGGTCCTGGCTGCCCTCCTTTCTCGGTGCTGTTGCCCAGCTGCAGCAGCACCCAGGCTTGTGGTTAGCAGAGCTGAGGAGGCTCTGGGACACTTTGTTCGTGTAACACCGGCCACAGGCTCTGAGCTGGTTACCACCCAAAACCACTGGGTGGGGAAGGAGGAGGGCCAAGTGGTTACTGTTATGACTCTGCTACCTCTTCCCCCAGCTCCTGGCCCCTCCCCTCATCCCTGTCGGTCTGCAGGCTTTTATCAAGCCTCTAATGCTTGTCAGGCCGTGTGCTAAGTGCTAAGGATACAAAGAAAGGCAAAAAACAGTCCCTACCCTTAAGGAGCTTGCTGTGTAATTAGGGAGACGTGTGCAAATCCCTTTGTGTATCTACATTGTAAATTCTTCTGCCCAGGTGAGGTCAAGGAGAGAGTCACTGATACTCAGGCCTCACAGTTCCCAGCCAGTACCAGATCTAGTACTTTGCATTGGGATGACAAGATGGGAGTACAGGAGGGACAGAGACATGGTCCTCACACTGGAGAAAAAGCCAGAAAGCTTTTTTTGCTAGAGCAAATTGAGGGGATCCAGTTAAAAGGCCTATGTCTTAGGCTCTATCCTAGGCTCCAAGGATACAGTGAAGAACCAGTTAATCAATAAACATTAAGCTCCTACTATGTGCCAGGCACTGTGATAAATACTTCAGATTCAAACATGAAAAATGAAACAGTCCCTGCCCTCAAGGAACTTATGTTCTACTGGGACCAGGGCTTTGGCACTGGCTATTGACCAATGACTAGCTATGACCTGGGAGAAGCACCTGGCTTTCTCTGAATAGGAGCAGCTGGATAGAGCGCCAGACCTGGAGTCAGGAGGACATGAGTTCAAATGTGGCCTCAAATACTTAAAATCTGTGTCCCTGGGCAAGTCACTTCACCTCTGCCTGCCTTGGTTTCCTCAACTGTAAAATGGGGTTAACAACACCTACCTCCCAGGGCTGTTGTGGAAATCAAATGAGAGAATATCTGTAAAAAGCACTCAAGACAGTCCCTGGCACACAGTTTATTGTGGTTCAATTTCTGTCATGTCTGACTCTTCATGATTCCATTTGGGGTTTTCTTGGCAGAGATACTGGAGTAGTTTGCCATTTCCTTCTCCAGATCATTTTAATTGAAATTGAGGCAAATGAGTGAAGTGACTTGTCCAGGGTCACAGAGCTAAGGAAATACCTGAGAACAGATTTAATTTCCCAACTCCAGGCCCAGCACTCTTATCTACTTTACCACCTAGCTGCTCCCTGGCACACAGTAGGTACCATATAAATGCTAATTCCCTTCCTCCCTGTCTCATCTTCCAGGAATAGAAAAGACCCTTCTCAGTCCAGATTGGGTTCCTACAACTGTGCACTTCTGAACTGTGAGAAAAAAAGAAAATAAAATGGAGGAGGTGACCAAGAAGGAAGATGGAAAAAAAACACCAGCAGAAAGGCCAATGGACTCCACCCTTGGGAGGCAGCCTGCCCTGCTCTCCCACCAAGGGGAAGCCAGAGCCACTGTCCCCCAGAAGGGAGCTCCCCAGGAGCCAAAAATATGGGGCCCTGGAGGGGCAGAAGTAGGGGCCTACTGCCTGCAGGAGGATGAAGCTCTGAGCATCCCTGGGTCAGCAGAGGAGGATGAGGAGAGTGAGGCTATCCAAGCCATGTCCCTGGGGCGGGAGTTGCAGTGCAGGCTCCAGCTCCACCTGGACCAGCTGGAGGCCAAGACCAAGGCCAAGGCAGCAGCAGCTGCTGCTGCAGCAGCCCAGGGCAGCTCAGAGTCAGCTCTAGGAGCCTTTGGAAGTCTGGTAGTCCCAGACCACCCTCAGCCCTTGGCCTATCAGGGAAGTCATGGGGAGCCCCACATCAAGGCCCAAGAGGTGGAGGCTGTCCTGGGGCAAGTCCCTGAAGAGGTCAAGTTGGGTGAGAAGGGAGGCTCAGAGCCATTTGGGGGGCCCCTTTGGGGAACAGGATGGTATCCCAGAGAGAAGGGGGAAATTGCTGCTGAAGCTTGGGAAGGCCTGCCAACCTCTAGTCCTACTAGTATCTGCCAAAGAAGGCAGCTCTACCCAAATCTGGAGCTAAAAGGCCAGGTGAGTATCCCTGTCCTGACCCTTCCCCAGACTTTAAAACAACCAGGTGCCCCATCCCACCTCTTCCCTTGTCTTAGGCCTTGGGGGAATGTGAATCCTTTGCTGCTTCACCACACCCCACCAAACTTCCCTCTACACCATCCGCTGTTGAGGGGAAGAGCATTGTCCCTCTCTTCCCCAGGCTTGATCCCATGTTATCTCCCCAGGTCCCTGAAGGAGCCAGCACCCTGGAGCTAACACATGGTAAGACTGCTCAAGAGAGGGTATGTGTGTGTCTGTGTGTGTTTCTGTCTCCCCCTCCATCCCCACCTCTATAGGCAAAGACTGACTCACTGTTCACTGTTCCCTTGGGTAGTATAAACAACTCCTTTCCCCCTAAGCCAAAATGAGGCTGTTTCCTTATGAGGACAGGAATTCCAGCTTAGCTGTTCCCCAGGGCCTGCCAGGCCTGGGCACATGTATGGGCACTGCTTTCCCTAGGACCCCCAGCCTTCTAGGGGGAGATGGAAGACTGCTTCTCCTGCCCCCCACCCCCTCTCCCATTGAGCTTCCAATAAGCCCTATCCCTGCCCTCACCCCCCCAACAGAGAACTGCAGCCTCAGGGATACCAGTAGCCAGAAGCTTGGAGAAGCCCTGACCCACTTGGGGAACAGTTGAGAGACTCCCCAATGCTTCCACCCTCTCCACCCAATCACCAGGTTCCTTCCTCACTCACCCTTTCTTCCATTTCTCAATGAAAAGCCAGAGTTCTTGTTGAAGAAGATCTCAGTTCAAAGCCTGGCTTTGCCTCTCACTAACCATAATCTTGGGGTAGTAATTTTTTCCTCCCCAGACCACAGTTTCCCCTCTTTCAAAGAAGAAGGTTTGACTAGATAATCTTTGAGACCCTTTCCAGCCCAACTTCTCTGGTCCTCTTATCCCATATCCTTGGCTCTCCTCTTTTCATTCCACTAATCCTTCAAACCCTAGCTGTGTGACCTTGGACAGGTCCCTTCTCTTTGAGGCCTCTGCTTTCTCCTCCAAGCCCCCTTCCTTTGGGATGCTTGCCCTGACTGGCCTCATCTCCACCTTTCTGCTTAGACCTCCTCTGACCTGCAGATTGCCCACATTCCTCTGCTACCTGGGAGCTAGCCTTTCCCAGCTAGCCTCAGGATTCCTCTCCCCTTGTCTCCAGCACAGTGTCTAGTCTAGAGCAGGGGCCCCTAACTGCTGCACCCCTCCCAAGGAAGAGCAGGAGCATCCTCACATCCTGAGAGCCCAAGCCATAGGGGGAAGGTCATTAGAAATCCATACTTCACTGACACCTTCCTCCATCCTTGCCACAGGCAAGATCCCAGCTCCAGGACCTCTGGCAGGAGGACAGCAGCCTTCAAAGAAAGGGCCTCTACATGGAACTGAGGGCCTGGCTCCCACAAGTCCCCAAACAGGTGAGACTTTGACTTTACCTTCATCTGGGGCAAGGTAGGGCCAAACAGATACAGAACTGGAAGGGGCCTCAGAGAGGGAGGCTTTCTCTCCCTCCCCACTTCTATTTTATAGATGGAGAAACTGAGGCACAGAGCCAAGGATTGACTTGTTCCAGGTCATGAATCTTAGTCAGAGGCACAAGCAGGCCTAAAACCCAGGCATCCTGACTCTCTAGCCCAAGTGAAAAAGAGCAGGGAGACTCAGTATTGGAGGGGTTCAAAAACCCTCTAGATGCCGTGCCTTAGCATTCATATCCTGGTACCCATGTGAGGGCTGGGCTTGTCCTGATCTTTCCATAAATAAAGTGGCACCAAGCAACACATGGGCAGGCACATGTCCCTTGGGACCCATATGTACCCTGGGGGTGAGCACAATACCACACACTACACACCACACACACACACACACACACACACACACACACACACACACACACACACTCAATATCTCTCTCTCTCTCTCTCTCTCTCTCTCTCTCTCTCTCTCTCTCTCTCAGGAAGAGCCTACCTTTTGTTCTGACCATCACCCTTGCTTACCCACTTGGCCCCTTCCAGGTTAGGGAGAGGGAGGAACCTGGAACTTCAACCCACCCCATTCCCACCCCTGGGGATGGGATGTCAGAGCCTTCAACAAAACAGAATCTTCC
This sequence comes from Gymnobelideus leadbeateri, assembly GCA_011680675.1. NCBI lineage: Eukaryota > Metazoa > Chordata > Mammalia > Diprotodontia > Petauridae > Gymnobelideus > Gymnobelideus leadbeateri. The sequence continues at coordinate 92,039 of WOXC01001571.1, forward strand.
CCTGGGGTTGGGAGCATTTAGGGACCTCTGAGCTCCTCCCCTCATTTCTGACAGCGGGGTAATGGAGCAAAGCTTCCAGCCTAGGATTCACCCCACTGTACTCAAACCCAGGAAAAAATACTGAGGGAGGAAGGAAGTCATCTCTTCTTTGTGTGGATGATGAGGAGGAGTAGTTCAGGTCAGGGAGGTTGGGGCTTAGGAAAATTAGGTCTTGGTTAGGAGTTGGGAAGACCCCCAGGAGCTTTCCCTGGTATGGCTGTTGCCACACCCTACTACCCCAGACTTGGGCACAGGGGTTTGATCTGGATGGAAATGTTGTGAAATAAAGGCAGAAAGAGGAACCAGAGAGAGAGAGACCAAGAGAAAACAGAGAGAGGGAGACAAGAGAGAGACAGAGATAGAGTATGAGAGAGAAAGAAAAGGCAGGCTTTTGGACAGAATCCTCAGTGATTTCAGAGGCCAAAAATGAGGCCCATTTCCTTCATTTTCCTTCATTTCTTTCAGGATCCTTTTCCTAGGTCCTAGTTCAGAGAGGGGCTGAGGCTGGTCAATAATTGGTTGGAGAAAAGGCAGGCAAAGGGGGGGCCCATCTGGGACAGTTTCCTGTTATTTTGAAGACACATAAGTTTGGGAGACTGCTGCCTATACTAAGGAGAGGAAAGAGCAGGGAAAGAGATGGCTAGGGACATTTTCTGAGTCCCAGATAGGGTTGTTGAGCTGGGCTTCTCAGTGGGTCTGGGGAGTGGCCTAGTCTCTTCGCCTTTAGATAAGGCAGGCTAGGAGTACCCAAGAAATCTGCACTGATTTCCTCCCACCCTCTGGCTCCCCCAAATGTAGCCAAGGCCAAAGTCTTCCTGAACAACAGGTGCTGGGAAATATTTTATCAAAACATGGCCCATCAGAGCTAGAAGTGACTTTGGGGACCCTTGTTCTAATAGAGGAGTATCAGGATGGGGGTGGGGGAGGAGATAAGGCCTAGAGAAGGGAAGGATCCAGTAGAGTTAGTGGCAGAACCCTGAAGAAAGAGCAGATACACTGACCATCCTATCTATTTGAAGGCCACAGTAATGCCCCATTCAATTCAACAAGCTCTCAGTGCGTGCCAGGCACTGGGCCTTGGTCTCCATGAGGAGATGTAGCCAAAACTGAAGCAGTCCCTGCCCTCAGGGAGCTTATGTAGTGCTGAGGGAGAATGAAGGAGGAGTAAATATAAAATGTAAACCAAGAAACACCAGGTGCTGAGACAGGACCTGACTGAGCGCAGAAGGGGAAATGGCTTCTTGGAAGAGGGATGCCCAGAGGGCATGTGCAAACATTCTGCCTCAGCTGAGTACACACTGGTTGCTCTGTGCAGATCCCTGAGGTGGCTCTGGTGGGCCTGGGAGACACTTAGGGCTCTTTTCTCCTCCCCCACCCCCAACCCCCAGTTGACCTGCTAGGTCAGAGCCTTGTGGCTACTGCTGAAATCGGGCCCTACTGGTGGCTCACCAGACAGCAGAGCTGAGCCTATGACGGACACCTGCCCAGCTGTTGGAACCTGTGAGCCTCCTGAGGGAAGGGCCCCTGCTTGGAGGCCCTGTTTACTTATTGTTGAATCCTTTGTTACTGGCAACTCCTTGGGATCTTGGGCTGGGGAAGGGCAACGGTCTTCTGCCACCATGGGAGGATCTAGAGCTATGGGGGTGTGGTAAGGCTGGGATCTGCCATCCCCTGGCCCCAGCCCTTTAGGACCCTCCCTCTGCCTTTGCAGTGTCTGGAGAGAGCTCAGAGATCTTCTTCAGGCACATCCTCTCCCCACCCCCATGGCCATCTCCCTAGTTCTCTTCTCTCCCTTGCCTCTTTGCTCCCTCTTACAAGCCATCCCAAAGATAAGAACTGTAGGAGCCAGGCCTGGCTTCCACTGAAGGTGGCACCTTCTGAGAGGTTGTCTTTGTATCTCCCCAGTGCCTGACATATAATAGAGACTTAATAAAAGTTTGTTGGTCAGTTGAAATCTTCGACTCTATCACTGATTATCTATCCTTCATTCTGGGGAAGTGCTTTCTTTCCCCTCTCAGTGTAAACTTGGGGGGAGGGGTTTGAGTCTGGGGAGAATAGAGCGGGAGCAAGATGAGATGATCTCAGAGGACCTGTTCTATTTGAAGGTTCTGGGGTCTTAGGCCTCTGTGAGCTCCAGCCCACCCCCATTGGTCCAGTTCTGGGCCAGGCTGTGTTGAGGGCAAGAAAAGGAAGATTCTGGAGAAGCTTTAGCCTCCCTGTCCCCACTCTCCTCCCACCTCTTGGCCTGCTTCCCAGTCAGGGGACATGGTGAGATTTTAGTCTATGGGTGATGCTACTGTTTACTTACTACCTTTGAGTTACAGCTCAGTGATACTCATGGTTCTCTGTCAAGTGAGGGGGTTAGATTCCATGATTTCCAAGGGTCCTTCCAACTCCAAGTCTAGGACTCTGTGAGCTCGCTCCCTTCCCCTCCCCCAGCCTCTCCCTGCTCATCAGCTACCTACCCCAGGTCTTCTCCCTGCCCCACATGCTCCAGCCCTGGACCCTGATGCCTGACTTTTGAGGAAGACCATGCTGGGGAGGTAGGGAGGGACCCATGTTCCCCTGATATCCTAGACTGAGGATGGGTAGCTAGGTGTTCCTAGAAGAGGTTGGCAGGGTCCCAGGACCCATCCCCCACCATCATCCCCCTTCCCCCATGGCATTTTTATAATATTGCCTTATATTCTCATACACTATTAAAGCTGGGAGGGACCTTAGAGAATTTGTAATTTAATCCAGTTCTGTTTGCCAGGTGAAGAAACTGAGGCCCAGAGAGGGTCAGGGACTTACCCAAGGTCATACTGGGAGTGAGCCAGGAATCCCAGGCCAGGATTCTTTTCCATTTTCTTTTCCATTGCTTCATTCACAAATAATTCTGTTGGGGCCAACTATGAAGGAAGAGTGTGGGCCAGGTTGGGGGGGCTTGGAGATCAGAGGGAGTGGAACTGAGCCCTGATAGAGGAGGATGCTGTGGAACTCTGTCCTTAGCAGGCTTCTAGAGGAACAGAAGGACCTTTCTATCCTGAGGGGGCTTAGGGAGAGGTGGAGCCACACTAGGGGGGTTCCAGCCTGACTATAGGAAGTCAGCAAACAGCTTCAGGGTCTCTGTGACCATTATTTAAATAGAATTCATTTTGGAGAGGGAGAAAATGGAGGAGATGCCCCCCTCCCCTGCCCCAGAATTGGGCTCTCCAAGGATGCTCTCTCTCGTTCTGTTCTGCTCTATCGGTAATGTCTGATAGAGGTCAAGGTCCACCCAGGAACTGACTGCTGACCCTCAGCCTAAACAAGAGATAGGGGTGTGCCTCCTTCTTTAACCCTTCCAGACAGCTTGAACTTGGGGGAGGCATTGACAAAAGTAAAGGGGTCTAAGAAACAAAGATGATACCCTGGAATAATCCTCTCCCTCCCCCTCTCCTTGCCGCTCTGAGGTGGGGGTGAGGGTGCCCCCCTTCTCTGGGCTGGAGGCCCGCTGGGCTGTGAGCTCATTCCCCTAGGGGCGGGGTCGCCGCCAGCAGTGCCATCACCCGTCCCCCCTCCTGCCCCCTCCCCCCCTCAGTTTCTCCTTCACTCTTCCTCTCGCTCTCTCTTTCCGGGCTCCCCGGCGACTTTACCAATTAAGGCTTTCTCCGCCCGAGTCGGCTCGGACCCAGGGGGGGTCTTACTGCTGACAAGAAGTGGCCCCGGCCAGTGGGTGAGCTCCCGCCGCCCAGCCCAGCCGAGCCCAGCCTCCAGGCAGCCAGTCTGCTGGCCCTTGCCCTTCTGATCCTCGGCCTCCTGGGGGGAGGAGTGCATGCTCCTGGGACCCGGCTCCCGAGCCTGTCAGTCTCGTCTCCCTCCAGACCCCAGCCAGGTAGCCAGCACAACCTTCTCGCCGGCAGGTCGGGGTGCCCTCCCTCGGCTGCGGAAGCCAGGGAGCTCAGGCTCCCGGCTCCCGGTTCCAGGTTTACCGGCTCGGGGCTCCAGGTAAGTCAGCTGCTTCCTGCAGCACCCTCCCACCCCACCCCTGTACTGCTGACTACTGGGACCCGGGAAGCAGAGACCAACGGGCTTCTCTACCCTGGGCCTGCCCAGTCCCATCTAAGGCGCCCCCCCCCCCCACCCTACCTCCCTTACTAGTCACCACAGGTTCTCTTGGCCTGGACATCCTCTATCTTGGGCAGGGAGAGGAGGCAGGAGGCAGAGCCAAGGGGGTAGGAAAGGGCAGGACCCGCTGAATGGGCAAAGGAAAGAGGAAACCCATTCAGATCAATGTGTTCAGAGCCAGTGGATCCCCTGGGTGGCAACCTTTCCATTTGTGGAGAACTGCTGTGAATGTGTGCAGGGAGGCAAGGCTGAGGAATCAGGGTGGGGTGGGACAGGAGAGAGAGGGGGACTCGACTCCAGGTCTGTGTGTGTGTGTGTGTGTGTGTGTGTGTGTGTGTGTGTGTGTGTGTGTATGTGACGGTCACTCTGTGGATGGGTGTATAGGATTCCAAGTCTGTGGCTGTGGGTATGTAAGATTTTAGATCATTCTGTGCTGGTGTGTGTGTGTGAAATTCCAGGTTGTTCTGATTGGGTGTGTAAGATTCCAAGTCAATGTGTATTTGTATGTGTGTCTAAGATTCCAGGTCACTCTGTGAGTGTGTGTGTATAAATCACTTCGGGGGGCGGGGGGGCGGGAGGGGTGTATAAGATTTCCAAATCACTCTGTGTAGATCTAGATCTAGATACAGATGTGTAAGATTCCAGGTCACTCTATGGACGTTTTGTGTGTGTACATACATATATATGTATGTACACAAGTGGCTAGTTGATAGCCATGTGTTGGAAAAATCAAAGAGCCCAGTAGCCTCCCACCAGGCACCTGTGGGAGCATGTGGCATCCCTAGCCAGACCCTGGGGCTGTGTCCCTTGGTACACAGATCCACTGTGCCTGCTCTTCGGACAGTGTCATCAGGGTGTCTGGGTGGAGTGTTGGGGTGGTATAGGCAGGGAGCCTCCTGGCTAAGTCTGGACCGAACCTGTCTTCAATTCAGTTGAACAGTGCCAGGTCCTTGCCTTCTACCATGGGGCAGACTGAGCCTCCAAACAGGGGGATGCTTGGAGACTAGGGATGTGTGTCCTTGAGTGGTGGGTAAGGTCCCACACCTGGCACAGCTGGTATTCCCTTTGACTGTCCCCTACCCACCCAACCCCTCAGCCTTTCAGTCTTCCCTCTTCTTTGGGGAGGGGGTGCTCCTCCAGAGCCCCACGATGTCAGACCAGCATGAATTTAGAGTTAGGGTAAAGTGCTCTGGGAGTGCCTCTACTATACTTCAGACTCTGGGAGAAGCATCCTGGGGCCTTATTCTACCTCTTCTGTGGGCTTCAGGTCAGATTCTGAGACTGTCAGTAGGGCTCTTAGAGACCATGAGGCTCTGGGGAAACTCAGAGCCCCCCAGTGAGAAATTGAGAGGAAGGAGTGGCTCATTGCCTTAGCTAGCCCATCACACCAAAGGGAGACAGCCTTCAATTCTGGGCAGCAGGCAATGCTGAGTGTCCTGGGCCAGGGGAGTTGGGGAGGCAGCGGGCCAGGAGAGGGGCGTGGGTCTGAGGCTCTGTCTGACTCTTCAGTCTCATTCCAAATAAGGGAAAATATGAACAGGCGGAATTTCAGCTTCCTCTGACAGGGGAGCTGCTGGGGTATGGAATGGGGCATCCCCTAGTGTCCAGAAGTCCACACTGCAATTCCAGGTGGAGCGGGGCTGGAGAGACATCAGAGGCTGTTCAATCTGACCCCTTCTTTCTACAGATGTCTTGGCAGCCTGAGGCCTCGAAAGCAAAGTGACTCATTGGCAAGTGATAGAGCAGGGTTTGAACCAGATCCTTGAATTGGAAACCTAGTGCTCAGTGTCACTGTCCTCAGTACCCAGTGGTGCACATCCAAGAACAGCCCTGTTTCTCCTCTCTCCAGCTCAAGGAGCAAAATCTAGTGGGTTTGGGTGGATTTCTCTGAGAATGAGGGGCCTGGGGCTGGAAACCAGAATGCCTGAGATTAGCTACCTCCCCAAACAGAAGTTGATTAATGGATAATACGCTACCTCAGTTCTCCCTTCCTGGAGAGCAATAGGGCTCCTTCCACAGGGACCTGCAAAAAGAGCAGTTCAAATGCCAAACTCAGACTTTTAGGTATTTATGTTCACTGGGTTCTGGGTTGTTTTCCACTGGGCCCTGAGCTCATTGCAGAGGGTGGGGTGGTGGACACTACTGAATATAAGAAAGAGGTTTTTCAGAGCTGGAATCCTCCCATAAATGGATATGAAAAAGATCAGGGAGACTGAAATAAACCCAGAAATGTGTTGGCATGGGAATGAGGCCAGTCTGGAATTAAAAATAGGCCTCAGGGGCGGCTAGGTGGCGCAGTGAGTAGAGTGACGGCCCTGGAGTCAGAAGGACCTGAGTTCAGATCCGGCCTCAGACACTTAACACACACAGAAACAAAAACCTAGCCGTGTGACCTTGAGCAAGTTACTTAACCCCAGTCGCCCTCCAAAAAGCAAAAAAAAAAATTAAAAATAAATAGGCCTCAGGTAATTCGTAAAGTTATCTAAGTGAGAGTTGACTGTATTTGGATGGGTCATGCTGCAGAGACCATGGCATCCTCCTTCACACCCTCCCATACCACCTTCAGCAGAAAAGAAGAAAGTGGTGAGGAAAGGGAGGAGAGATGAGTTGGGAAGAGGCCCAGTACTGACGCAGGATTTCCTGGCAGATAGATCAATGACTTCGGTCTTATGGTTTATTCAATGGAGTGAGCACTGTTGTGGGGGCCCAGAGGTGGAGATAAGAACATTTGGGCTGAAATGAGAAAAGCCAGGCTCATTTGGGGTACAGAGACAGGGGCAACTTGGAGGTAACAATTTCTCAGTTCCTTGCTCCTTACATAGAGAAACCCCTTCCCCCAAATCCCAGAACAATAAACACATTGACTCTTCCTGCTCCCATCTTTCCTTCACTCTCCCTGTTCCTCCTCCTATCCTCTCTCTAACTTCTTTATTACCCTTCTCTGTCTACTGACCTCTTTCTCTCTCCCTTTCTAACCCTGACCTCTCTCCTCTGCCCCACTAACCCTTTCTTCCTCCTCTCTTCCCTGCCCCCCTCACTTTTGCCCCTTCTTCTTCCCTCTCCTAACCTTGACCTCCCTTCCTTGTCCCCCTGACCCTTCTAATCCTGACCTCCCTTCCCTGTTCTTCACTCTTCTAATCCTGACCTCCCTTCCTTGTCCCTCTTCTAATCCTGACCTCCATTTCCTGTCCCTGACCCCTTCTTCCTCCTCCCTTCCCTGTCCCCCACACCCCTTCCTCTTTTCTCCCCTTCTAACCCTGATCTCTCTTCTGTCCACCCTTTTCTCCTCCCTTTCCTCCCCCCCTTCCCTGAGTACCTATAGACACCATCCCTTTTCTTCCCGTCAGTGTGCTCACGCTCTGTCTCTCTCTCTGTCTCTCTCTGTCTCTCTGTCTCTCTCTCTGTCTCTCTCTCTCTGTCTCTGTCTCTGTCTCTCTCTCTGTCTCTCTCTCTCTCTCTCTCTCTCTCTCTCTCCTCTCCCTCTCCCTCTACCCCCTTGCAGGTTCTGACTTCCATTGGTTCTTCTTGACCTAAAAAAGTTGTGGCCACCAACTCAAAGTAAAGGCTTTTTTCCTGGTTTGACCAATAGAGGTCAGCAGGGCCCCGGCCTCTGGTGGTGAGTGAGACTTAGTTCCCTCAGAGTTGGGTGTGGTTCCCCCCTTTTCACCCCACCCCCTTCCCAGATTTCTGCCTCGGGGTTTGGATTTGACTGGCTGGTGGCTGCAACCCTTAGGGGTGGGACAGGGCAGTCAATCACTACCAAAAAGGCAAGGCCAGAGTGAGTCCACTGAGGCTAGGAGGGAGGAGCCCCTGGAATCTGGACCCTTGGTCCAGTGCTCCAGGGTGCTGCCAGCCCTACCTCACTGACTCTAGGTGAATGCTCCAGCCTTCAGTCAGTGTAACACTGCATCCAGCTCTTTCGGGAGTGCTCTGGGGCTCTGCCACTGAAGTCTGGGAGTTTCAATTGCCTCCTAAGTAAAATGGGGCTAAAAAAACCAGCCCTGCCTATCTCTCCCCAGGTGGTTGTGAAGGGCTTTGCAGACCCCACCCCTTTTACTCTCTCCCCTCACACCACCACGGAGACTACGATTTAACTGCTTTCTGAGAGGATGCGGGGAAGTGGAGGAGGGGCAGGTTTCTAAAACCTGAGAGTGCCTCTGGGGGCTGCAAGGCTGGCTGGGAACTGCAGGGTGTGGCAGGGGCCTTGGTTAGAGGCTGAGAGCCCAGAACTGAACCAAATATGGAAGGAAGGGGACCCTTGGGTCCCTGCTTCCCTAGAAGCCTGAGTAGCCCCCTTTCTAGTCAAGCTTCCAGTGGTGGGGGGATGTCCTGACCTGGAGGTGGGGAGTACTATTTTCCTAGGGAAAAGTGCCCCTCTCCTTCAGCGCCCCCTTCCCTCTTTAGGGGGTGAGGGAAGAAGGGAGAGGTCAATTAATCTCCTCCCCCTTCATTCCTTGGCCAAATAGGGAGTGCTAGGGTTGGGATGGAGGGCAGGCTGGAGCACCGAGAAGGACTGAAGGTACAAGGGCTGGCCCCAGGCTTGCAGGGACGATGAGGTCTAGTATCTGTGAAAGGATTCAGTAACATGCCCAGGCCCAATAAATGGGCAACTGCAGTAATGGGGGATGAGGGGGACAGGGATGGGACAGGGAACCGGGGACCTTCCCAGAGGAGAGCTCTAGTGTCCTGGGAGAGCTTTCCTCCCTTCAACAGATGGAGAAACTGAGCCTCTTCATCTCAGAGCAGAAGGAGGAAAGCTTTTATTGCCCAGGCTAACGGATGACTGGCCTGGTGCTTTCGTAAACATGTGTGCCAGAGGAGAGGAAGGCGAAAGAAAGATATGGCTGATGGGGAGGCAGAGTGGGACAACTGCTAACCCTGAGAGCCCAGCTAGTATCTAAATTCCAGGGTGACCCTGGACCAGTCTTTTCCCTTCCCTGGCCTTCAGTTTCCCCCTCTAAGATTGGGGGGCAGGGAGAAAGGAATTAGGTTCCTCAGGCCCATTCCACCAGAAAAATGCTTGGTCATTGGGGGTGCGGTTTGGACGGAGGGGGCCCACAGACGTGGGGGTGGGGTCGGGGAGGAAAGGTTCGCCCTCCTCTACTTTTCTTCACCCCACTGGGGGGGTGATCTCCCCTCTCCCATTCAAACCCCAGGGGCCGGGAAAGAGGATGCGTTTAAAGGGCCAACGGGGGCAAGCTAAGCTTGGGAATGAGTTGGAACTGGAGCGGCTGGGATGGGGGTTGGGGCAGAATGAAAGCTTTTCGGTGGTTCTTTTGCTGGGTGGAGTGGGGAATGGGGGCCTAGAGGGAAGAGGGTGGGGGAGGGAGAAGAGGAGGGAGGGGAGAGAAAGGGTGGAGGAGCCGGAGGGTGGAAGGGAGGTCCCAGCCCCCTCACTCCCCCTCACCCCCGCCTCCTTCTCCCTCTGCGGCCCGCCCCCGCCCTTTCCCATTTAAAGGGCTGGATCGCTCAGCCACCCCCAAGGCCATGTCTCTTCCCCCAGCTTGTCTGGCTCTAGGTGCCTGCGTCTTTAATTAAGGAGGGCCGCCTCCTAACCGGGCTCCAGCACCGCCCCCAGCCTCTCCAGGCTCTCAAAATGAGTAGCTCCCACCCGCGGCCCGGCCACAGCCACAGCCACAGCCCCAGCATCGCGGCTTCGGCAGCAGCGGCGGCAGCAGCAGCAGCGAGCGGCGGCGGGGAGAAGGACAAGGACGCCGAGATGCCGGCCACCGAGAAGGACCTGGCCGAGGATGCGCCGTGGAAGAAGATCCAGCAGAACACGTTCACGCGCTGGTGCAACGAGCACCTCAAGTGCGTGAGCAAACGCATCGGCAACCTACAGACGGACCTGAGCGACGGGCTGCGGCTCATCGCGCTGCTCGAGGTTCTCAGCCAGAAGAAGATGCACCGCAAGCACAACCAGCGGCCCACCTTCCGCCAGATGCAGCTGGAGAACGTGTCCGTGGCGCTCGAGTTCCTCGACCGGGAGAGCATCAAGCTCGTGTCCATCGGTGAGCGGCAGGGGCACTGCGGGGCTGGACACCGGGCTGCGGGTGGGGCACCGCTGGCTAGGCGGGGCACTGCGGGCTGGCCACCTCGAGTGCGGGACACCGCGATGCGGGTGGGGCACCCCGGGCTGGGCATCCGAGGCGGGGACCACGGGCATATCCTCCGTAGGGTTCCGCTTCAGAGCTGTGTGACTCAATGGTCTCAGACCTCTTTGCCCACACATGTTCCCCAGGCCTGGCATGTGCCAAAGCAGCAATGCCAAGGCTCACAGCTAGTCTAACCTGTTGTTGGAGTACGGGCCCAGGACGTCACCCCAGCTAGTTCCCTTCCCTGCCCCTCTTTGGACCCACATTGGGGAGGGGTGATTCGTTAAAGGACCGAGCCATCTGGAGAGGGGGTGGTGCTGTTGCGACATTTTTATCTTGGAGGAGGAGGCTCAGGGCTGGCGTCCGTGGAGCTCCCGAAACAAAGGAGTCCTGCCTGAGCCCGCCGCTTTTCTGGAGCTGAAGGAATGTTGCTGGGGCTGTTAACTGTTTGTGGATCGGGAACCTGTGGTGGGGTTAGGGAGTGTGTGACTGAGGGGGGGAGGGCCTCTTCTGGGCGCCCCCACCCCACCTCTTCAGCCCGTCCTCTCACACCTTCTGAAGGGCTGGGTGCTTCCGTGGGTAGGAGTGGGTGTGGCAGGGTAGAGCTGCTGCTGCCAGCCAAGGGAGGGACTTCCCCAGCCTTTGAACCAAATTGTTGCTTCCTCTCTCTTAGTGGGCAGCTGGACAATAGTGGCTTGTACTAGGACTGGAGAGAAAATGATGCTGCCCCCTGCCCAACAAGGATACTGGCAGGGTACACTGACATGTAGTTTGACCACTGCAGACAGACTTGCCTCTCTGCCTTTCTATCTGCTGCCACTGCAGACTAGAACACTCTCCCTCCTCAGTTCAGAATCCCTCTGTCCTTTCAGGATCCACCTCCAAGAAGCCCTCCCTGATTTTCTCCAGCCCTAGGTTTCCAAAGAGCCCTCAGGCCACCTTTCTCTGTTGTCCATGACCCTTGTCTCCTATTTCTTCTTGTCCCGAAGGCAAGCCCTGACCCAGCACCCAACAGAGCCAATTTATACAAGCCCACTTGTATAGGTTTAGATGGAAGGAAAGAAAGGCATGTGAGACATCTCAGCAAAGGGAGCTCACAGGCAGCCTGGGAAGGAGGGCTTGAGAGTGAAGTGAGTGTTTTGAAAGATGTACTGGTATAGGTGAGCTGAGCCAGAATTGAGAAGGATTTCTAACAACCAGGATGTGGAAGGCTGAGGCTGGGGGTAGGAGTAAGACCTGTGCCATAGCAAGAGAAGATCGACTGGCTACAAATAATGGAGAAACAGGAGTAAGCATGCCCATGGGTTGCAGCAGACTTGCAGCACTACTTAAACCATTTAAAAAGGTCTGAAGGGGTCTCTAGTGGAAAAAGTTGAAGAAACCCTTCAGTAGAGAACTTTCCAGCTGGGAAGAGAACTTCCAGTTTTGGGAGGGGGGCAGCAGCCCCTGTGTGGTTCTGTCTCCCCTATTCAGTCTCTCTTCCCACTGTTCCCAGCTCCTGACTCTGAGAAAGCACACAGGCTGGGGATGGGGGGCGGGGGGAGACGGCGGAGGGGCTGGAATGAGGAGAGTGAGAACAAATGCCTATGTAATGGGACGCACCCAGAAATTGTTTGGGGGAGAGTGTCAGCTGCTGAGTATCATTTGATAAATGCTCTGGGTGGAGGTGGATTCTGATACAGTGACCATCTAGTTCAACCCTATCATAGGGAAACTGAAGCCTCAAGAAGGCATGGAACTTGCCCAAAATCAAGCTGCTGCCCAGACCTGAGCTGGGTTTAGTTCCCCTCCCTGGCAATTAGAACAGCCCTGAGCTAGTGTTTTCCTACCCTGAATTCTTCCTTCTAGGGTCTGGGGGCTGCTCACTCACCTAGTAGGCTGTTTCTGAAGGTGCTACCCCCTCCTCTCCAACTCCCAACTAGGGCCATTAATGTGGTTCTAGGAGCCCAGCAGGGTTGGGTACCAAGCCCCACCCTGTTTCCTATGTTGAAGGGGGAAGGGAACAGATTGGTAAAGGCTGGGCCTGGGCACCCGCCCAACTTGTCCATCTCCTGATTCTGTTGCTCTTGGCCCCTTGTGTTTCCAGCCCCCATCTTTTTTCTCCACCTCTGGAGTTTGATTGGGCCCCAGAGTTGCCTGGAAGTCCTTCCCTGCCGCATGCTTAGGCCTCCATAGGGTTTTTAAGCCTCTAGGGTTTTCTCCTGTCTGGGCTCCGGAGGGCTGAGAAAGGAACTGCTTTGGGGTTACTTCCCTCCCTGGAAAGCCTTCCATTCTGGTTACCGGAATGTCTTAGTCACCAGGCCCAGACCTTGAAGGCCCACACTCTCTCCTGCCAGCTACCCTTCAGGGTCTCAGGGGCTTTCCCCTTCCCAGACATTCCCCTCTGCTCCAAGAAGTCTGAATTTCTGGGGCAGAGACTGACTCACCTCTCTTCCCCCCAAACACACACATTGTATCTAGTGGGGTGGGGCAGTTGTGCCCCAAAGCTAGGGAAGAAGGGAAGGTGGGTGGAGAGAGTGGGTAGATGGAGGAAGGAAGGCAGGCAGGATATGGGGGGGGGGGGTGGGCCCTGCCCCAGCAGGGGGGTTTACTCTTCCTTCTCCCGCCCCTGATTCCTAGAGCTTTGCCCATATATGGCTAAAAAATGTTGGAAAGCAGTGTGATTAGCAGGCTGGGGCCCAGCAGCTGAGGGGGAGGGGTGTGTCACCCCAGCAGAGGGGGGTGGGGCCCAGCTGAGAGATGGGGGAGAGGGGAGGGCCTGGGCCTCAGCCCAGGCCTGTGCTGGTAGCTAGGCCGTGGGAAAGGCCCCTTTGGTAAGGGCCCAGGGCTTTGGGCTTGGTGGGGCAGGGATAAGCCCTGTGTGGCAGATTCCTAAATACTTATGCTTTAGGCATTCCAGGGGAGCCTTGGTGCCAGCCTGCCAAGAATGGATGGGAAAGATCCTTGCTCTAGGCTTCACTGTGGGCAAGTCCACTTTCTTCTCTGGGGATTCAGTTTCCCCTTTTGGATCCCTGCAGTGGAAGTGAAGAGATAAGCACTTTATAAAATACTTCATGACCATTGTTGTGAGTGGAACTGGAGGGTGTGTCCCAGGCACTCCCCTAAGATAGGACCTGGCTTCAAAGCTGGGTTGGCCCCCCTGTGTATGAGGAATGAATGGTGATAGCTCCTAGACTGGCCTCACCCAGCCCTCTTCCTCAGTGCTATCTACCTACCTACCTGACTCTTGGCACATCAGCCCACTAGGCCAGCAAAGCGTATAGTAGAAGAGGTACCCAGCTTGAGCTCTTGCCAATGCCAGCTGGAGGCCTGGCAGATCTTGTTCACTACCATTCTAGCTGGTAGTGAAGAGTCATTTCTACCTTCCCCTCTCTCGATCAGCTGCTTTGAGGTGAGATGTAATCAGGGAAATAGTGTTGAATTTGAAAAGTAGGAGAGACCACCTGGGGTGGGCTTTTTCTTGTCCCTCTCTATGCTTTTCTGCCCAGGGAGAATCTCCTAGCTTTCTAAACCAACTAAAGCTCTCAGATATTGATGGGTAGGGCTATTCCTCTTGGTCATATTTGGGCATGTTAGGGTTTTCCTGCTTCTGGAGAACTGGCTGCCAAGGGCAAGGGCAGAGAACTCGGGCTGGAGAAGACTGGACTGAGTGCTTCTGGCCTGGGGAACAGACTGAAGGCCTGAGATAGAAAGTAAAGAATCCTGACTTGGGGGGCCTAGAACCTGAGTTCTTAGCCTAGCTCTCTGCCTCAGTGTGACCCCTGGCACCTTCCTCTCTAGGCCTGGTTAAATGCATCTGTAAAATAAGGGGCCTGAGGCTTGTCCAGCCTTGACATTTTGTAAGCCCCTTATATGGAAAAGTCTTATTCCAGACTTTCTCTCTCCTTTTTGGTACCCTCCCCACCCCCTTTCCAGCTGACTCAGAAGAAAAACATTTTTTTCTGCATATTTGTTTTTTCTAACTTTGGAGAGGAATCTTACAGATAAGGAGGAAGAGGATCTGTCTCCTCCATAGATAGGCCAGGGGAGGTCTGCTGTGATCCCATTTGCTGAGCCCTGTAGAAAAGAATGTTTCTGCATTGGGTAAAATTGGTATCATCCCTGTCTTTGTGAAAGTCCTTTTAGGGCTTCTTGTAGGTAGACCAAGGCACTCCCCTCATGGGTAGAAGCAACAGAGAGTCAGATTTCATTTCCATTTAAAGAGAAACTTCCTCTAATTAGGGCTGTCCACAAGAGGAGGGGGCTACCTTAGGAGGTCATGAGTTTGTCCTTCCAGGTAGTCTCCAGATTGACAACTTCTCATGCCAGTTGTAGAAGGGTTTCTGGGTAGGTAGGGTAAGACTAGATGGTCTGAGATACTTCAGACTCTGAGGGTCTGATTCTACCCCCCAAACTCCCTTCTTATCTCATGGAAGCACAAGAATGTGTTGGCGGGGACTTTGGGTTGCATCTCATGTGATCCTTACTTTGCAAATGGGCGTATTGAGATCCAGAGACAGGAAGGGACTTACCCGAGGTTTCAGGGGCAGAGCTGGGACAAAAAGCACAGGAACCTCCAGAGCCTCCTAGCCCTAACTTCCTGAACCCAGGAGGCCTACTACTATGGTATGCCTGATACATGGCTGCCCCATAGGCCTGAGCTGGAACCCATTCCCCTTGGAGATCATTCTCCAGGCTTTATGTCATATGAAGCCTAAAATGAAATCCTTTCGCCATTTCCACCCCCACCCCCACCCCTCTTGTTCCTGGTTCTGCTTTCTGGAGCCTAGTAGAACATGTGTAAGCCAGGACATGGAATTTCTTTTCAGATTTTTCTTCGTTAGATGACCTTTCTGCTCTAACTTTCCTCCTCAGCCTTCCTGCTGTTTCCTTTCTTAGACCTCTCTGCCATTTCCACCCCCATCCCCTGTTGCAGGCTTGGGTCAGCTATTCAGGGCAAGGCCTCCTGAAAGGCGGGGTGTGTGTAGGGGATAGTTGTCTCCTGAGGCCAGCTGAGGGGGTTGCCATGGTGATTGGGGTGGCCACTCGCCAGACCCTTCGGGTGGGTCTCCAAATATCCTGGACTATTTCTGCAGGCCAGGCCTGCCAGGTTTTCCTGGGCCTGTTCATTCTCCTGGCTCACGACCTGCTGTTGAGTTCGGTTTCTGTGGTTTGGGGTGGGCTGGGCCTGTCTTTTTGTTCCAGTCCCCCAGATCAGAGATTTTTGACATGTGGGGGTATATTTTTCCCTGAATTCTTTGAGGTGCACTCTGATGAGGACCATTCTTTTTATTCCCTCACCCCCCCCCCTTCATTTTCTCCCTCTGGCTCTATAGACCCAGCAGTGGCAGAGACATAGTGTCTAATCTGTTCTTCCCTGGCCCTTAGGGCTGGCCTGGGTTTCCTGAGCCCAAAATAGAGAAGCAGCAGGGAGGGAACCAACCCTTGGCAGCCTCAGCCTCTTGTTCCCTCTCCAAGGCGAGCTGGAGCTTGTTCTAGGGGCTATAGAGCTATCTAGTAAAACAGAGGGCCTATTTCCTGGTGACTAAGCCCCTACCTGTAGAAGCCTCCCCTTCCCCTTCCCAGTGGAGTGTCTCAGTATTGCCCCCATCCCTGTCCCCAACTTACTGCCATCAAAGGCAGAGTTAGAGCCTGCTGGTCTACATAAGACTGTACCACGCTGGAAGGTGAGGGTGTAGCACCAAGAAAGGCCTTCTAGCCTTTGTGATGGTGGGAAGTCTTTCTCCCCCAGCCTTGCCTATGATGGGAAAGGGTGAGTGAAACCCCAGTAGTTAGAGATTTCGAGTCAGCAGACCGGAGTTGAATCCTGGCTCTGCCAGGACCTGAATGTGGCCTGGGGCATATTCCACAGCCTTTCTTGGCCTCCTTTTCTCCTTCTGTAAAATAAAGGGGTTGTGTTTTCTTTGAGGGGTCCCTTCCAACTCTGCTATTCTGTGGTCCTGTGTCTAGGCCTCAAGAATGTGGAACACTATTTCCTCAGTGGTCCTGCCCCCAGGCTCATTAGTTATGCCCATATATTCTTGGATCCCTTGTCTTTCCACCTCCCCCCACCCCAATTAATTTCTGCTGACTTTTGCAAGCTCTCTATCTCTCTGTTTCTCCACCCCTGTGAGGCTGTAATCTGCCTGGCTGGCAGCCAGCTCACTGAGGACTTTGGGGGTAAGGAGCGGGGTAAAAGGAATTCTGTTCCTTTTTTATGCATATGTACACACATATATGTTCATACATAACATATTCTTTCTTTCTCTATCCCTCTGTCTCCCCCCTTCTCTCATTTGATCCTTATAACCTTGTTAAGTGAATTGTATAGATGAGGAAACTGAGGCCCAGAGGTTAAATGACTTGTCCAGGGTCACTTGGGTAATAAAAGTCAAGGATGTGACCTCATGTCTTTCCTAGTGTTCTAGCCACTTCCCCCCTGCTCAAGCACCCCCTCCCCTGAGTCACTGGCTTTCAGAGCTTACTCTGGGGAGGGGCTGAGGTACTGGTGAGTGCTAGAACCTCAGAGGACATTTTCAAGACCTGAAGTCTAATTCTGAGTATCCTCTTCACCTACTGGGCAACCTTTTCCATGTTCTTTCCCTTGTCTGCCCTGTATGTTTCTCCCTTTCCTTCTGGTCTAGATAGATCTTTCATTTGGCATAGACTTCTGGGGACCATGATTTTGTATATCTCCAGCATATAGCCCAGTGCCTGGCACCCAGTAAGTATTTAATCAGTGCTTGGTGCCAGATTCTTAAGGGTTTTAGCCTGAGCTAGAGGCTCCCTCCCATAGCCCTGTGTGTACCCAGGGCTCTGGAAAGAGGCTGAGCAGACATCACCCTCTTCCCTACTCCATGCCCCCTACAGACAGCAAGGCTATCGTCGATGGCAACCTGAAGCTCATCTTGGGTCTGATTTGGACCCTGATTCTGCACTACTCCATCTCAATGCCAATGTGGGATGAGGAGGAGGATGAGGAGGCCAAGAAGCAGACACCCAAGCAGCGGCTCCTGGGCTGGATCCAGAACAAGCTCCCTCAGTTGCCCATCACCAACTTCAGTAGGGACTGGCAGAGTGGCCGTGCCCTCGGGGCCCTCGTGGACAGCTGTGCTCCAGGTGAGAGCCAAGCCCTGCTGCCTCTTCTGTCCCTGGGCTGCTGCACTTAGGAACTGGGGCTGGGAAAATGCTGGGGGGAGGGGGGGTGCAGAAGAGGAGACCAAGGAACCACATCCCATCTCCTGCCTGTGTTGGCACAGGTTGACCCCCTTACTTAGAATTCTCTTCTTCCTCATCTCTACTTCTTGGAGTCCCTACCTCCTTTCAAGGTTCAACTCAATCCCTGCCTCCTACAGAGGGGGCCTTGGGTAACATCCCCATATCTGAATAGAATGTATTCCAAGGCAGGGACTGATATTCCCTGCATTGATCTTAGAGTTGGAGCCTAAGGGTGGAGGGAGGACTGGCTCATATCATGGGACTTCTCTGTCTGCTGCAGGCCTGTGCCCTGACTGGGATTCCTGGGATGCCAGTAAGCCTGTGAACAATGCCAGAGAAGCCATGCAGCAGGCTGATGACTGGCTGGGCATTCCTCAGGTATGAGCTTTGCCAATATTTGTATCTGCTTTGGCCTATTGTCTCTTCCCTGTCCCGAGAGAGCTATGTGATTGACCTAGAGCTGGAAAGGACCTCAGAGGCCATCCAATCTAATCCCCTCATTTTACAGAGGAGGAAACTGAGTCACAGAGCAGGAAAGTAAGAGTTGGAAGGATTTAATTATAGGTCCTGTGACTCCAGGTCAAGTGCCTCTGGTCCCTTGTCCCAGTTTCCCCCCATGGGTCCCCAACTCCAGACTCTCCCTTGCTCTTTGACTGTAAGTGGGGGTGTCTGGAGGATGGTGCCAAGTTGGCTTGGCTTCCCCTCATCCTGGCAACAATGGCCCATCCAATCTTCTGCAGGTGATCACTCCTGAGGAGATTGTGGATCCCAACGTCGATGAGCACTCGGTCATGACCTACCTGTCCCAGTTCCCTAAGGCCAAGCTGAAGCCTGGGGCCCCACTGCGTCCCAAGCTTAATCCAAAGAAAGCCAGAGCCTACGGGCCAGGTGAGGAGTGTTTGCCTCAGTGTAGAGTCCAGTTGGAACCAGACAAAGGAGGGCAGACCCAGAAAGTTGGCACTTTGGTGGGGGACTGGAGGGCAGAAGCTCTGAGATCCAAGAAGAAGAAGCAGGTACCAGTTGTCTAGGCAGGCAAAGGCTTGAGTCTTGATGCCGACCTGCTCCTGCCAGCCCCTCTTTAGTGAAGGGATCTGAGCAGTGGCCACAATGCAGCTTAACACTGAGACCAAGCTAGAGGTAGCCAGCAGATATCCTCACCAGAGCCCTTAGGGGAAACTGGTTGAGCCACCAAATTGGCGAGAACAGGGGTGGTAGGGGATTGAGCAAGGGCCCCACACAGGCCGGTGGTGTGCATCTGTGTGGGGACTCTTTGCTTGGCCATGATGCAGGGGAGAGTTGGGAGTGGGCTTCTCTCCTCCTGACTTTGCCTTGGTTTCTCCCACATAGGAATAGAGCCCACTGGTAATATGGTGAAGAAACGGGCAGAGTTTACTGTGGAGACAATAAGTGCTGGCCAGGGGGAGGTCCTGGTATATGTGGAGGACCCTGCTGGGCACCGGGAAGAGGTAGGTGCTAACCCTGCCCCAGCCCACCAAGCAGGAGGGATGAGACTGGAGACCTCTGTGAGAAATAGAAGGAATCTAGGGCTGGCTCCCAGAGAGAAGATTGGCCCAGGAGAAATGGGTGAACTGTGTCCTGGCCTCATGGCTGGCAAGCTGACTGAGGCCCCCTGTCTGCCATTATAGGCCAAGGTGATTGCCAACAATGACAAGAATCACACTTTCTCTGTCTGGTACATCCCTGAGGTCACAGGAACACATAAGGTGAGAGGAGGCTTGGGCTGGAAGAGGGGAGGGCAGGTAGAGTTCTGCCAGCCTCACTTTTTGACTCCATCTCTCCCTGCATCCTTCCTTGACTAGGTCACAGTCCTCTTTGCTGGTCAGCACATTGCTAAGAGCCCTTTTGAGGTGTATGTGGACAAGTCCCAGGGAGATTCCAGCAAAGTTACAGCCCAAGGCCCTGGTCTGGAACCCAGTGGTAACATTGCCAACAAGACCACCTACTTTGAGATCTTCACTGCTGGTGAGACTGACCTCCTTCCTATCCTCTCTCCCCTCAAATCTTCCCCCTCCTGGAATCCAAGAGACCTAGAGCCAGACCTCTAAGGTGCCTTAGAGGTCACCAAGGTCAGGACCATCATCTTATGGAGAACAAGTGGTTGGATGGGTATTTGATCCCAAACCCAGTGGTCCTTCCACTGTGCCATAACTCTATCTCTCTACTAGCAACCCTCTGTGGGATATGAGGTTCAAACCTGAGCTTAGAAAGAACCAATAACTAAGGCAGCTTGGGGCACGTCCTTGACCCTTTGAAGCCTGTAAGTGGCAGATGCCCCTTGGGACTAGTCAAGCACTGACCAGGGATTGGGAACCTCATGTGGTCTGCTAGGTCCTTGGGTCCTTTTGACTGAGTCCAAGTTTGACAGAACAAATCCTTTTATTAAGGGGATTTGTTCCGTGAAGTTTGGGTTCAAAGGGTCCCACTTGAGGCCCTAGAGGGCCACATGTGTCCTGGAGGCCACAGGCTTGCAGCCCCTGTGCTAAACTCTTGAGCTTTTGCCCAAGGAGCTTTCATTAGTTAGTTGGCAGGTGTGAACACATATTGCCAGCTTGTTCCAATATAAATTAACTGCTCTCATCTTTTCAGAGGTAGAAGAGACCCAAGAAAATGAGAAGGAAAAGCATGCTTTGCCACTTTATTTCAGATATTTTTTCTGAGTCAATGATTCTATAGCATACCCTGCCCCCCCCTACCCAGAGCAGTCTCTCATCTTGGATCAGGGTAGAGTGGCAGAGTAACCAGTGGGGGTGGGGGGTGCATTGCAACTGAAGATCCTATAATTTTGTTTCCCTATCAGGTGCTGGTGTTGGAGAGGTGGAGGTAGTGATCCAAGATCCCACAGGGAAAAAGGGTACTGTAGAACAGCAGCTGGAGGACAAGGGCAACAGCACATATCGATGTAGCTATAAGCCTACCCTAGAGGGAATCTACACCATCTATGTCACCTTTGCTGGGGTACCCATTCCCCGGAGCCCCTACACTGTTGCTGTTGGGCAAGGTGAGCTCCTCTGATGCATGTTATGCTCCCCATAAGGCCAGCCGTATTGTGCAAGGGACCCCAGGGGGCTGACTGCCATCTTGGCCACTGCTGCTCTGGCTGCCTTCATCCAGCCCTCATCCCCTGGCTGCCCCATCCAGAAAGGTTGAGCACATGGTGGGTGGGCCACAAGACCACTCTTCTCATCTTTATTCACGGCTGCCTTGGATCCCCCCTCTTTCCCTCTCCTCTTTCTTCATCCATTGCCTCTCATTTCACTGTTCTTGGCAAACTTGCTCTCCTTTCGTGGTTTGTTCCCTTCTTCTGTCTGTCTCTTCATGCTTTCATCTTCTCTGAAGACCTGGCTCCGGCTGCCTGAGAATCTCTGCTGAGCTCTGATCTCACCAAAGGGTGGACGGTACTTGAGCCCACTTATTTTGGAGGGAGGGGGTGATGTTGGAAGGAGTAGGGGAGGGAAGGGAGGGAGGACAGTCCCAGCATGTAGCCTCCCAGCTCCAATAGCACAGTAAGTAGCTGGAGCTCACAAATACTTTGGATCCCAGTCACTGGCCTAGCTCGGCCTGGTCATTCCCTTTAACTGGGGCCATATGTGCCATGAGGGCATCACACCTGATCATTGGCTGCTCCAGAATATGATTACTGCCTCCTCTGGCACCCAGTTCTTGGAGAAAAGAGGATCCTGGGTCCAGGTTTTGGCAGGCAAGAATATAGTCAGAGCAGAGGCCTTACCCTCGACTTTGGGCTACTTGGACCCAGGGTATCCTTGTGGTTCCTCCAGTTCTCCATATAGTGAGACTGTCCTTCTCTCCCCAGCCTGTAACCCCAGTGCCTGCCGGGCCGTGGGCCGAGGTTTGCAACCCAAAGGTGTTCGAGTCAAAGAGACAGCTGACTTCAAAGTCTACACCAAGGGGGCAGGCAGTGGCGAGCTCAAGGTTGTCGTGAAGGGTCCCAGTAAGTCAACTGCCAAAGATGGGGACATGTGGGGTATAGGTCTGGGGAGCCCCCAGACAAAAGAGGGAGTTGTGTAACCCCAGAACATGGCCTCTGGAGGCCCAGAGTGGGCCAAAGGAGGAAAGGGGGAAGGGAAGGGGCAGCAGCCTAGAAATTCATGGAACATTTGTGCTCAATCTAATGAGATGAAATTAAGACATATAGTTTGGAATGTAAGTACTATAGGGGTGAGGTTCATTGAGATAGCAGCTTGTCTACTATAAGGACTGAGTAGAGTCAGCAGAGATAGGAGAGGTTACTTTCCTGCTCGGCATGGGTTAGGAAGGTGTCAGGAAAGTGCTAACCATCCTGAGGAGGACATACACAGTGAAGAAGAACCTTGGGGCAATGTCATTGAGGATTGGCTGAAAAACATGAGATGTTTAGGTTAGAAAAGTCTCGAGGTAGGGTGAGGACGTGATTGCTGCCTTGCAGTATTTTCAAAAGGCCATCCTGGAGAAGGCAGACTAGTTTTGTTTGGTCCTGAAGGGCAGGCCTTCCTTCCTTCCCTCCCCCACCAAGATAGGAACCAGCTTAGAGCCTATGATGGCTATACAGAACCATTTCAAAGAGGAATGGGCTCCCCCTCACAGAAGCTGCAGTCACTGGATAGGTGGGTCATTGCAGGGCAGAGGGAAGTGGGCCCATCTGGGGTGGAAGACCTCAGGCCACTGTTCAGACAGATGCTGAATTTATGCAGTCCCTTTCCTGCCTTTGGATGGGCCTGTACCCCTCCTCTCGCCTCCTCCCTCTTATGGCCAAGGGTACATACTTGCTGCAGCTGAGACTGAGAAAACTACCTTCTTTTCCCATCCCTGCTCCCCTCCATTTTCTGCAAATGCTACCACATTCATTATGGGTTTTCTGGTCCCTCTCCCTCCCTTCCTCTCTCCTCTGCTGTTTTGCTTTGTATAGATTTGGGGTTCGTTCCCATGCCTTCCTGTTGTACTCCCCACCCCTACTGGCAGCTGGGACAGCTCCTGTTGAGTGGGTGCTTCTGAGGGCAGGGACTGATTTTTGAATCTGTGTCCCCTCTGCCTGCCACTGAGTGCTCCTGGTCCTCTGTCTGTTGGTTGACCTGGGGAAACTAAGGCACTTCCTTAGCCCTACAGGGAGTTTAGGTCAAGATACCAACACAAATAATTCTGCTATCTGGCGTTGCCTGATACCCACCTCTGAGAGATGCAAAACCATTTGCCATGTGAGGCCTGAAGTTGTGTTGGGCTGGAAGAATATGGAATGGTTTCCTTTCCCAGAAAAAGTGGTTTTTGAGTTGGGGATTTTTCAAGAATGTGAAAGGATTGAGACAAAGATGGCTAGGGATTGGTATAAGGAAAGACCCCTCCCAGTATGCACAGATCTAGAGGGCAAAAGTTCAGTCTAGCTTAGCCAGAATGGAAGTGGGGAGAGCAGTAGCAGGAAAGAAGACCAAGGCAGATTAGGCGGTCTTTGGTCACAAGCAGTTCTGTGAAGATGTCTTCTGGAGGCATCAGAAATGGAAACCTCTGGACAGCTAGTAAGAAGCCACTCTGCGATTCTTCTAGGCTCCAACTGGGGCCTCTTCATGGTGGCCAGTATGGATGAAGGCTGGGGACTGGGGTTCTTGGAATACTTTGGGGTTGACTCTTCACCTACTCTTCCTTCCCCTTGATAGAGGGAGAAGAACGGGTGAAACAGAAGGATCTTGGAGATGGCATCTATGGTTTTGAGTATTACCCTCCCATCCCTGGCAACTATACAGTCACCATCACCTGGGGTGGTCAGAACATCTCCCGGAGGTGAGGAGGCTGAGGGCAGTGGCCCCCTTTCAACTCACCCTGGGGGCAGGGCACTGATCTCTGTCCCCTCTGGGCTTCCTTGTTTGAACAAAATGGAAACCAGGTCACATAGTGGAACCCCTAGAGCCCAAGCAATGATCCTCATATGACAGCAGTGTGTATCAATAACATTTTACACACATTTAGATAAATCCATATTGTCTCCTTTGAGCTCAATACAACCCTAGCAGTCAGATTTCTCCATTTGATAAATAAGGAAACAGATTTGGAATGATGAAGTGACTTTGCCCAGGTCACAGAGCTAGCAAGTATCAGAGGTGGGATTCAAAGCCAAGGTTTCCCAACTCAGAGATCAGTATATTGTCTCATGCCCAACTATGTCAGTCAGATCTGACCATGGTTCCTACACCTGCCACCTGGTGATAAGGCCATTCTCCTCCTTGAGCCTTAGATGACTCATCTGTAAAATGGATAAAGTCTCCTTTCTCATCTAGGGGAACGGGGGTGGGGGAAGGGGGACAGAGGGGAGGAATTCAGTGCTTTCCTCACAGCTGTGTGTGTGTGTGTGTGTCTCTTCTTGGTAGCCCCTTTGAGGTAAAGGTGGGCACGGAGTGTGGCAACCAGAAGGTTCGAGCCTGGGGCCCTGGCCTGGAGGGTGGCGTGGTCGGCAAGTCAGCTGACTTCGTGGTCGAGGCCATCGGGGATGATGTTGGCACCCTGGGTATGTCAGAACCACCTTTCTTTGGGAAGATTTGCCCTAACTGGGGTGTGGACAAGAGGCCAGAGAAATGGCATGAAGCCTCATAGGATGCCCCACCAGCCTAGCTGAGAAGTTGGGAATATATGGTGAAGGGATCCTCTACTCAGTTAGATGGTTTCTGAGTGGAGTGGCATGCAGGGCCTTGCCCTGGGTTCAAAGAAAGAGGAATTATGGGGGTGGTGGAAAACATGGGTTCAAACCCTGGGTCACTTACTTTGTGTCTAAGCAAGAGACTTGCCCTCTCTCAAACTCTGAGCTCTCTAAGGCTCCTTCAGATACTGGGGGTTCAGAATAGTCTCTACCTTGGAAGGCCTTTTGGTCAGAGAGGCAGGCTTGCTGCCACTTGATCCAGGCTTTCAGATGGTTGCCTTCCCCCCAACCCCCTCAGGATTTTCAGTGGAGGGCCCCTCACAAGCAAAGATTGAGTGTGATGACCGGGGCGACGGTTCCTGTGATGTGCGCTACTGGCCACAGGAGGCCGGAGAGTATGCTGTCCATGTGCTCTGCAACAATGAAGACATCAAACTCAGCCCATTCATGGCTGACATCAAGGCAGCCCCCAGGGACTTTTACCCAGAAAAGGTGAGGGAGGGCTGGGCCCTAGGGAGATGCCCAAGGCCAGTGCTGGAAACCGGACTGACTAGCCTCACCCTACTACAGTGGGCATGGCCTGTGGCCTCTCAGCTGCTAGGCTCCTGCCTCACTTGTCACCCCTTCTGAAAACATGCAGGTGGCCCAGTCCTTTCTCCTGTGTTCACCTCAGGTCCATTCTGGGACCTAGGCAGAGACCAGAGCTGGAAGAAAAGGGAGCTGATAGCTTTTGGGAGAGTCCCAGAGTGGCAGCTGGGCTCAGTGACTGGCTAGCAGTGCTCCAAGGCTGCCCTGATCTCCATCTTTGATCATATTGCCCCTTTCCCTTCAGGAGAGTGGTGCCACTCCAACTAAGTTGCTGCCAAGGCATAGGGAGCTCAGTGCCAGGGAGATGTGATTCAATCCAGCAAGCATTTTATTAAATGCACACTGCATACAGAGTATGACCCCTGGCTTGCCAACTGTGGGAGGAGATTTTGGAGGTCACTGGACTAGGCTGGTAGAGAAGGGATAGATTTTCATGGGCACCCTCATGGCTTCCCTGGAAAGCCTCATGCCTTAGCTCTGCTGGCAGTCTCAGGACTGGGATCAGGGGGAATTGACCTCTCCAGAGTCTTTCAGCTTATCCAGAGCAGGGCCTCAGGGTTTGCTGCCTTCTGGACTTACTTTAGGTGAAAGCTCGGGGCCCGGGACTGGAGAAGACTGGTGTGGCCATCAATAAGCCGGCTGAGTTTACTGTGGATGCCAAAAATGGTGGCAAGGCCCCTCTGAAAGTCCAAGTGCAGGTGAGATGGGGTTGAGAAGCAAAGGGGCTGCCACTGGAGCCCTGGAAAGAAACTGGCTGAGCTCAGTTGCTTCTCCTCCCCTTTCAGGACAGCGAGGGCTCCCCCGTGGATGTCACCGTGAAGGACAATGGCAACAACACCTTCAGCTGTTCCTACATCCCTAAGAAAGCAGTCAAGCACACCGCTGTGGTCTCTTGGGGAGGGGTCAATATCCCCAACAGCCCCTACCGGGTGAGCTTCCCTCCCCCCATCTCTTCACAGGCAGAAATTAGGGACCTTGGGTGATGGAAGAGGAGACAGGCCTTGAAAGGTTCAGTGACTTTACCAACGGCATGTAGGAAGTCAGCCATGTTGGGTCACAGGAGTCTGGGTTTAGAGCCCGAAGAGACCCCAGTCAAGGCCCCTCCTATCTAAGCATTAGAGCTAAGATTTAGTCTAGGGCCTTTCCTGCCCAGTGCAGCTCACTCTGCTCCTGCTCTGCTATGGTTCCCATTTCACACATAGGAAACTGAGGCCTAGCTTTGTCTGCCAGTATAGATGTTGTTCCCCAGTTGTGGCCCACCAGTTCCTCCTGGGCCAAGCCCAAGATTTTTTGGTCAGTGTCACCATGGTGGTCATGTCACTGGTTTCCATTG
Source organism: Gymnobelideus leadbeateri (assembly GCA_011680675.1). Taxonomy (NCBI): domain Eukaryota; kingdom Metazoa; phylum Chordata; class Mammalia; order Diprotodontia; family Petauridae; genus Gymnobelideus; species Gymnobelideus leadbeateri. The sequence goes on from WOXC01001571.1 coordinate 118,017, forward strand.
AGCAAGTACTTATTCAGGAGCCCTGGGCAGCTCTTTTCTTCCCCCTGAGCCCTATTTTGTATTGGAACTCAATCCAGTGAACACTGATTGAGCTCTTACTTTGTGCCAGGTCCTTAGCCTGGAATACAAAGGAACAAGTGGCAGTCTACCCTCCCTCTGGGAACCATAAGGGTGGGGGTGGTAATGGTAATAAGATATAAGCAGATGAGTGAATGTCAGATAATTTGGGAAAGGAGAGAGCACCACAGTGGGGGTGGGGAGGACCAGAAAAGGCCCTTCAGATGCATCAGCTGAGCTGCAGGAAGAGGCTTAAGGATTTAAAAGAGAGCAGCCTGGATGAAGAAGGGGCTTTCCTGCCTCTGTCTCTCCTTTTTCCCACCCCATCTCCACCCAACTGGCCAAACAATCTTCCTAAATAAAGAGAAAAACACGCCTGACCCCTTCTTTCCCCAGCTTAAAAACCTTCCATCAGTGGCTGCCTCTTGGTGGCTGGGCCACCAGTTTGGTGATTCCAGGCCCCTTTGGGATGTGTCCCAGGACCTACCTTTCAAAACTGATTTTCCATGACTCTCCTCACTGACTCTACATTCTGACCAAACTGTCCTAGTGCCTGAAAGAGATGGTCACCTCCTGCCTTTGTGTGTACACAAGTATTTCCTCCCCCCTCTGCCTGTACCATGCATGGGATATACCCCATCTTCTTCATCATTTAAAATGCCTGTCATCTTCCCCCCTTTGTCTCCCCTTCTGTCTTTGTAGGTAAATGTGGGAGCAGGAAGCCATCCTAATAAGGTAAAAGTCTATGGGCCAGGAGTGGCCAAGACTGGTCTCAAGGCCCATGAGCCAACTTACTTCACTGTGGACTGTACTGAAGCTGGGCAGGGTGAGTGACATTGGGGGTGGGTGGGGTGGAGGTAGCTTATAGACTTGGAGGCTTGTTGGGGAGCTATTATAAGGATGAAGCAGATGGGAGTGGGATAAAGTATATGGGCTTCTTCCCTTTCTTAGATATCCTTGTTCATCACTACAACTTTCTATTAGACCCTTCAGGGAGGAAAGTAAGAGGCCCCAGGGAAATATCATTGGAAGCTTCTGTTCTCCAAGGTCCCATAATTTCCATAGGCCCAAAAGTAAGCCTGAAGGGAAAACCCTGGCTTCCACCTCCTCAGTCCAGTTTACTGAACAATAAGGAAATCAAAGTTGGTTCTAATGTGGCTTTGGCCTAGCTAGGGGCCAGGGAAGAAATCTGGCCAATACTGTTCTAAGCTTTGCCCTTACCCTGTCCCAGGTGATGTCAGCATTGGCATCAAGTGTGCCCCAGGAGTGGTGGGGCCAACTGAGGCAGATATTGACTTTGACATCATCCGGAATGACAATGACACCTTCACAGTCAAGTACACCCCTCGGGGGGCAGGCAGCTATACCATCATGGTCCTATTTGCCAACCAGGTGAGAGGTACCCTCAGCCTTGTGAGCTCAAATCTAAGAAGCCTTTCCATATTTTCTCTACATTTTCCCCTTCTCTGGCCCCATTCTTGAATATATTGTTTTTATCTCCTTTTTAAAAATGACTTTTTAAAATTGTAGAATTTCCTCTCATACCCCACCCCAAAGCAAAACTCAAAAAGCAGCCCCCTCTGACATTGATTGTATGCACCATTCTGCACTAAAGAGGACATTTCTGATCTCCAGAAACCATGTTTTCTCCTCCATTCTTGCAAGAGGCAGATTTCAGTTAATACCTGCCTCTGTCTAGCCTCTGTTCTTGAAACTCCTAAGAGTAGCTACTGGCTTCTTTTTCCCTTTCCTGAGCAGGGGAGGCAGAGGCCTGTGGCCCCCTGGAGACCTGAGGGAGCTTCTTGCCAATTAACATCTCGTTTCTTTTTAGGCCACACCCACTAGTCCCATTCGAATCAAGGTTGACCCTGCCCATGATGCCAGCAAAGTGAAGGCTGAGGGCCCCGGGCTGAGCAGGAATGGTGAGTGGCTGTAGAGTAGGAGGGATTTGGCAGCTCAGGAAGAGAGGGGCCCATCCCATCTGTCTCCTGCCCCCTTGGCTGTGCCACTTGGGCAGTGGGAAGGGAAGGAGGGAGGGCAGCACCAAGACAAGAGAGGGAACCATGTCCCCAAGAGTCCCATCTGAGGGGTAATGCCAAAGGAGATGCCACTGCTCCAGCTGTCCTGTAGCATTGCTTCTCTCATCAGGTGTGGAGCTTGGCAAACCCACTCACTTTACTGTCAATGCCAAGCCAGCGGGAAAAGCCAAGCTGGATGTCCAGTTCACAGGCCCAGCCAAGGGGGAGACTGTTCGGGATCTTGATGTCATTGATCACCATGACAATACCTACACCATCAAATATGTCCCCTTGCAGCAGGTAAGCCCCGTGACTGACCCAAGGGCCTCCAGGGATGGCAGTGCCAGCTCTCCATCCCTACTGCAGACAACTTAACCAACTTGTAGGATATACCACTAGACCTAATCCTAAGCAGTCATTTAAGTTTGTTTTTTTTTTAATTTTCTTTTGGATTCTGAACTCAACAAATTTCAGCAAACACAAATGAGGACCATAAGCATTCAGTTCAGTGCATTTGATAGGCACCGTGTCAGGCACTGTGCTGTGCAATGAAGAGACCTGGGCAATAGAAAGAACCCCAAGACTGTACAAGAAAGGAGCCCCTTAAGCACCTCCTACTTTATTTTATCTAAGAAAAGGTGGGAGGCCAAGAGAAGAAAATAATTGGCCCAAGGTCACTTCATGAATTCCAGGCAGAGCTAGGACCAGTGGGCAGGCCTCTTGGTCTCTTACCAGGCTCTGGCATAGGGAATGAAGTCCTCTTTCCCCCTTAGAGCTTAGCAGATGGTAACTAAGGGCTGAGTATTGCTGCCTCCTTCCCCCCAATCCAGGGCAACATGGGTGTGAATGTGACCTATGGAGGGGATCATATCCCCAAGAGTCCCTTCTCTGTGGGTGTGGCCCAGACTCTGGACCTCAGCAAGATCAAGGTGTCTGGCTTAGGAGACAGTGAGTACTTGAGGAGGGCTATGTGGCTCTTAATCCCATGAGTACCCCTTTCCCCATCCCTGAGGATTGCCATTCTCTGAGACCGTCTCATCTCAAGAGACTGCATACATGTGGTTTAGGGGAGGCTGGGACCCCTTCCCTGTCACATTGGTCACAAGTCAGCATTTGGGGGGAGTCACATATCTGCTCCTGAGTCTGCTCTCTCTCTCTCTCTCTCTCTCTCTCTCTCTCTCTCTCTCTCTCTCTCTCTCTCTCTCTCTCTCTCACACACACACACACACACACACACACACACACACACACACACACACACATCCTCACTGTCTCCCACAGAAGTGGAAGTTGGCAAAGACCAGGAGTTCACAGTCAAGGCCAAGGGTGCAGGGGGCCAGGGCAAGGTGGCATCCAAGATCACAAGCCCTTCTGGCAAGGTGGTACCCTGCAAGGTGGAGCCAGGTCTGAATGCAGACAACAGTGTGGTCAAGTTCATCCCCCGAGAAGAAGGCCCCTATGAAGTGGAGGTGACCTATGACAGCGTTCCTGTCCCCGGAAGCCCCTTCCCAGTGGAGGCCGTGCCACCTACCAACCCCACCAAGGTACCAAACTAATTAGTAGCTACCCAGCTCTCAGGCCTGATGAAAGGACCTTTAGGATTTTCACATATATCACCATGGTTTACTAGCCTAATAGCCCCCCAAACTCCCAGGACCCTAACATGTCAGTAGATATGCATTTAGTAATCTCCTATTTTGTGCTGTTTTAGCTAAGCTTTGGAGAGGCAAAGAAAAGTAAAAACTGGTCCCCTCCCTCAAGGAGGTCACATTGTAATGGGAGAGAAAATATGTAAATGGATACATAGGGAGTAAATGAAAGGTCACCCCAGAAGGGAAAAGCAAGATCTCCTGGGAAACGTGGAATTTCAGCTGGGTCTCGAGGGATGCCAGGAGGCTGGGGGAGGAGGCAGAGGATTCTGGAACTGACTGTCCTGTGTGAGGACCAACAAGAACAGGGTTGTCTGTGGGGAGTATGAGGGAAATTAGGAGACTGGAGAGGTAGAAAAGGGCCAGGTAGTGAATGCCCCAATAGAAGCATTTCAGGCTGATCCTAGATCTGAACTGAATAGAGATGGGCTGGAGTGGGGAGACACTGGAGGCAGGCAGACACCTCCTCCGCCCAAAGAGGCTGTCTGCCACAATCCAGGCATAAGGTGATGAGGGCCTGCACTAGGGGGTGGCAGTGTCACAGGAGAGCAAGAGTGCTGTGGAGGCAAGGTGGACAGGCCTTAGCAACAGCTTGGATCTGAGGGATGGATTTGAGTGATGAGCCCAAGGTGACACTGAGGTTTTAAGCCTGATGATTTTGACAGTAATAAGGGAGGGTTTTGAGGGAAAGATAGCGCTTCTGGTTTGTTTTTAGAGAGTAGAGGTTACCCAATGTATGGGAGCATCTTCTGGTTGAGAAAGCAAGCACTGTCTCTCACAGTATGCTGTGGTGGTTCATTTGAGACTTCTTCAGGACCTGTGTTGAGGGCCTTATGAATGCCTCTCTATGAATGCTTAGACCTGTTTATAGCTGAGAAGGTAGGCCCAAAGAGTCTGCGTCTCACCCGTGTTAGGACCAGAACTAGAAGCTGGGTCTTCTCACTTTCAGGCCATATTCTCCTCGATGGTGAAGTTCTTTTGAATCCTCTGGGACCTGTTAGCTACACACCCACTTCATCCTTCCCTGCCTCACTTCCATTTTCCTGTTTTCTTCTCTGCAGGTGAAAGCCTTTGGGCCTGGGTTGAAGGGGGGCAGCGCTGGCTCCCCAGCCCCCTTCACAATTGACACCAAGGGAGCCGGCACAGGGGGCCTTGGCCTGACAGTGGAGGGGCCATGTGAAGCCAAGATAGAGTGCCTAGACAATGGGGATGGCACCTGTTCAGTGTCCTACCTGCCCACAGAACCCGGGGATTATAACATCAACATCCTCTTTGCTGATACTCACATCCCAGGCTCCCCCTTCAAGGCCCATGTGGCCCCATGTTTTGACCCCTCCAAGGTCAAGTGCTCAGGCTCTGGGCTGGAGCGGGCCACAGCTGGTGAAGCAGGACAGTTTCACGTGGATTGCTCCAATGCTGGTAGTGCTGAGCTTACCATTGAAATCAGCTCTGACGCAGGCATGCAGGCAGAGGTACACATCCAAGACAATGGGGATGGCACTTACACCATCACCTACATCCCTCTCTACCCTGGGGTCTACACCATTACCATCAAGTATGGCGGCCAGATGGTACCCAACTTTCCCAGCAAGCTCCTGGTAGAACCAGCAGTTGACACCACTGGAGTCAAGTGCTATGGGCCTGGTGTGGAGGGCAAAGGTAAGCCCCGTGTCCCTGGGCACCTTTCTCCCCTCCCTTCTAGGCTTGTGGGAGCATTGATGTCCCAGCATGCTATAAGAACAAGCTGAGGGTCAGTGTAGGGTTGCTTTCTGGGAAGCCCAACCAACTCCTAAGACAAGGAAGGTGCTGGACTTTCTGTGCCCTTGCCTTTGCTCATACTCCATCTGGAGTCTTGTGGACCCTTCTGGGGACCCCAGGTTAGGGCCAACTGGAAAGTGTCCAGAGGAAAGCAGCCAGAAGGACAAAGTGTCACAGGAAGAGGGCCTGAAGGAGCTGGTGTGTTTAAGCTGTTGAATAGAGAGCTTAAGGGCTTGGGGAGGAGGGGAGGTTAAGGGTACTTTTTGAGGCCTGTTTTTGAAGGCAGGGTCCTTTGAAAAAGAGGTTTGGGCCCCCAGGAGCTGTGGCAGATGGGGAGGGAGCAGAGCCTGTGGGAACACTCCCAGAATGGGCTGGGCTCCCCTTCACTGCATGTTTTCACCACTTGGACCTGTTCAGTATTGAAACAGGAATTAGGGAGGAAGGGGATGGAAGGTTATGTCAGCCTAGAAGATGGTTGGCAAGGTTTCTTTCTACAATTCTGGGCATCTAAGCTGGCCTTTATCTGCTGTGGGATCGGCTCTTGGTTTGTGAAGCTGGCAGACACCTCAGCTGTCACCTAGTCCAAGATAGGTCAGGGCCACCTTGGGGTCACCAGGTCACATGTCAGAGCCAGGGCCTCTGACTCCAAATCTTTTTTTTTCCTTTTTTTAAATACTATTTTATTTTTTCCAATTATATGTAAGATAATTTTTCACATTCAATTTTACAAAATTTTGAGTTCCAAATTTTTCTCCCTCTCCTCTACTTAAAATGGATACAGTTTGATATAGGTTATTATGTGCAACCACATAAAACATATTTCCATATTAGTCATGTTAGGAAAGAAGAAATAGACCAAAAGGAAAAAAAAAATGTGAAAAACTAAAGTGAAAATGGTATTCACCCATCTACATTGAGTCCATCCATTCTTTCTCTGGATGTAGATGGCATTTTCCATCATGTCTGACTCCAAATCTAGCTCCAGCCACTGGCAAGTTGGAGAATCCCCTGGAATCCAGGGTTTCTACCTGTTCTCTCATCTTGGTGAACCCTTGGATTAGCTTGGTGGCTTGTAGTCTCTGTTCCTGTTTGTGCCATTATTGTTGGTAATCAAGACAGAGAGAGGCAGCATTACAAGTCCTCTGGTGGGGTTGCTGGGGCTAGAGTTTGACCTAGAAACATGGCTAGTCCAGCACTTTCATTTTGTAGGCAATTGGTGAGGGGAAGGGACTTGGTCAATAAGCTTGTCCTTCCCAATAAGGGAAACCAATTGACCTGTGTTGGTCTGTGGGTTGGCCTGAACAGCTGGGCCCCTTACCTCCCTACTCTCTCTTGCCATCTCAACTGAGCCAGGCCATCAGTGGCCTAGAGCTCCTAACCTAGGCCTGGAAACCTTGCTTCTTTTAATATTGCCCCTACCCCTTGACTAGGGCAAGCTACATAAGTGAAGCCTTCCTTATTTTTGCTCATTTGTAAGACTGAGGTTAGTAGTGAAGGCATTTTTTGTAGCCCTAGCTGAAGTGCCAGATGCCACTGGGGGTGCTCAGGCCATAAGGTATACCTGTGTACTTAAAAGAAGGGATTTCCCTGTCACAACTGCTCTCCCCATTCCTGGGCAGTGGACAGAGTGGGGCAGCCCTGTAGCATGGGGCCTGCTTCTCCCTTCCCTTTGTCAGCCAGGGCCCTCCACCCCCCTTCATATATTCCATTCATGTCTCCATAGTGTCTGTGGCAGGGGTGGTGGAGCCAGCTCCAGTTGTTTTTAGCATTGCTGAAAGACAGCCAGTCTCTTGTGAGGGTCTCCAAGCAAGTCAAGTCAAAAGATGGCAGCTTCCTACCTTTCTGCTTTCCACTGCCCCACGCCCTGCCCCACCCCCCCCGCCCCCAGCCTCTACATAGATAGAGCCTGAGAGTTTCTATAATGTCCCCAGCCAGAAGCCTTCCCTCACAGTTCCTCACACCTTTGCAGGAGTGTTCCGAGAGGCCACCACAGAGTTCAATGTTGATGCTCGGGCCCTTACCAAGGCTGGGGGTCCCCACATCAAGACACGTGTTGCTAATCCCTCAGGCAACCTGACTGATGCTTATATCCAAGACAATGGAGATGGAACCTACAAAGTTGAATATACACCTTATGAGGAAGGTAAAGTGAGAGGGCGTGGGCCTCTGGGAAGGAGAGAGGAGGCAGTGAAGCTTTCTGGCAGAGGACCTACAGACTGAGGAGTGGAAGGTGGGGGCCTCACTTTCTCCACAGTCAACCACTGCTTCCCTCTTCCCTTGGCTCAGGGGTCCACTCGGTAGATGTGACCTATGATGACAGCCCTGTGCCCAGCAGCCCCTTCAAAGTGCCTGTGACTGAGGGCTGTGACCCATCCCGAGTACGTGTTCATGGACCAGGCATCCAGAGTGGTACCACCAACCAGCCCAACAAATTCACTGTGGAGACCAGGTACAGGGGACAGCCGGGGTCAGCTGCCTCCTGGTAGTCCTGGTGTACCTGGAGGATGGGGTGGAGGGAGGCCATAGCATGGCAGAAGTTTTCAGTTACATATGTTTCCTTGGGGCCTCCAGGGGTGCAGGCACAGGAGGCCTTGGTCTGGCTGTGGAAGGCCCATCAGAGGCCAAGATGTCCTGCATGGACAATAAGGACGGCAGCTGCTCTGTGGAATATGTGCCCTATGAGGCGGGCACCTACAGCCTCAATGTGACTTATGGCGGCCACCAGGTGCCAGGTAATGGGAGCTGTGTTTAAAGCATGTGCCTGAAAAAAATTGGGGGTTTAGGGTCTCCCAAGTACAATGTGAGTACACAGGGCTTCTAGGCCTGGGTAGGTGAGAGTCTTGCTGTGTTCTGCCCTGCTCAAGGCTTCATGGGAAGTACAAAGTTTAGTTCTGAGCACCATGGCTTAAGAAGGACATGGATAAGCCAGCGAGCAAGCATCTGGAGTTGGGCAGCCAGGACAAAGAAGGGCCACAGGTCTGTGCCATACATAGGACAACAGGGAAAAGAAGATTTAGGGGGAGGTATGATTGCTCTCTAAAAGTTATTTCAAGGGCTGTCTTAAGGGACAGAACCCAAACCAATAAATGAAAGCTTGGGAGGTAAATTTAGACCTAAGATTGTTAATTGGAATGGGAGGCCCTCTTGAGGCAGCCTCTCCCTGGAGGCCTCCCAGTTCAGAGATTCTAGGTCTCTGCTGCCACTCTAGCCATGTGGGAGAGAGAGGGAAGCCAGCTGGGGCATGGAAGTGAGTGGCCTAGCCCCATTGACCCTGGGGCCTGGTACCTTGTACTCCCTCACCCTTTCCTGGGTTTCTCCTCACTGTATCCCTGCAGGTAGCCCATTCAAGGTTCCTGTGCATGATGTAACTGACTCATCCAAGGTGAAGTGCTCAGGGCCTGGGCTGAGCCCTGGGGTGGTCCGGGCCAACGTTCCTCAGTCCTTCCAGGTTGACACCAGTAAGGCAGGTGTGGCCCCACTCCAGGTCAAGGTGCAGGGGCCTAAGGGTAAGTATATATGCAGCTGAATTGGTGGGAGCTGGGTGGGGGTTATAGAGTAGCCATTGCTGGAGTACTGGAGGGCCTCCAAGGCATGAGCTTAAGTGACTGAGTGCCATAAGGAAGAAAACATTTATTAATGTTCTAGGCATGTTCTAAGTGCTTTATAAATATTATCCACAACAACTCTGAGAGGTAGGGGCTATTATGATCCCCATTTTGCAGATGAGGAAACTGAGGCAGACAAGAGTTAAGTGTCCCAGGGTCCCAGCTAGTATCTGAGGTTGGATTTGAATTCAGGTCTTGCTGACTCCAGACCTAGCACTCTATCCACTGTACCACCCAGCTATGTTAAAAATGCATGGGTGCCTCCATTATAAGAGTTCCAGTTATGAAAGGCTTAGTGTGGAGTCAGTGAGTTAGCAAATGGATGGTATTTGGAGGGGGAGAGAAGAACTAATGCTTCCAGTGAGGGAGCCAACCTTTATAAAAGTCTTCTGGAATAAGGCCAGAAGGAGAATCTGGGGTCAGGTCGGGCAGAATTGACCAGACTTCAAGACTTGGCTAAATGGAGGTGGCTTCAGCTCCAGAAAGGGAGGAGACCTATATGAGCCAGGCAGGCTTTGGGGCCTGGTGACAAAGCTAAAAAGGTTATTTTTGGCCCAGTGGCCAGAGCAGGGGCCAGTTGCTTGCCCTGCTGCCTAGTTGGCATTTGGCCCCAAGTTGGAGCAGAAGTAATGCTGAGAGTTTGGGGAAGGTGGGGTGCAGAAAACAGCTTGACCCATTTTCTTTACCCAGCCTGATGCCCTATATATTTTCTTCCAATCCCACAGGGATAGTAGAGCCTGTGGATGTGGTGGACAGTGCAGATGGCACAAAGACAGTCAACTATGTGCCCAGCCGGGAGGGCCCCTACAGCATCTCAGTGCTGTATGGAGATGAGGAGGTTCCTCGGAGGTAAGTCTGCCTTTGGTAAAAGAGGGGGCCAGCCAGCTTTAGAAAGCAGGGAGGCCAGGGTTGGCAGATGGTGGGGGGAGTCCCCATCCTGAAGGAATGCTACCCTCACCAGGGGGGCTCTTGGGGACAAAGAGGTATGGAAGCCAGTTGACTATAGGGAGTACAATCGGGAAAGGTTATCTGGGGCATGGGAAATTGCTTGCTTCCCCATACTCTGTGGCCCCGGGGATGAGGTTCTGTGAGTTGAGGGTGGTCATTGGGTACTGTTGTCAGGACCTGAAAGTTATTGGATGTAGGCAAAGGGAGGGCTCCTGGGGCTGCTGAGTTTGTACAGGTCAGAACGGTAGCCCTTCTTCTAGGAAGTTGTGTATCCTCATGGGAGTTTTGTTTTGTTTCTCCACCTCAACTTTCTAGTCCCTTCAAGGTCAAGGTTCTGCCCACCCATGATGCCAGCAAGGTGAAGGCCAGTGGCCCTGGGCTCAACACCACAGGTGTTCCTGCCAGCCTGCCTGTAGAATTCACAATTGATGCCAAGGATGCTGGTGAAGGCCTGCTGGCCGTCCAGATCACGGTGGGTTGGTTAGCTTAGGGGGAGGTGGGGTATGCCCAGCTGATTACAGAAGCTACAGAGCCAGCCTGCAAAGGGCAGTAGGGGGAGTCTTTCCTAGATTAGTGGGAAGCAGTGGGGCTAGTCAGGGCTAGGGATCAAGGGCCTCTGTCTGTGTGTGAGGTGTCAGCTTACATACTCTCTAGCCCTACCTTGGGATTCATTCAACAAGTATTGATAATTAAGTACTCACTGTGAAACCAAAAGAAAGTGACCCACTCATGGGGAAGCAGGACAGATGTTTCTCCTCTGATATTGTTGCCTGGCCTACAAAAAATGTCTAACAATACACCCCTGCCTGGGCCTGGGGTTATTTATGAGGAAAGTGCTTCTAAAATAGGTGAACAAATGGTAGCTAAACATGCCAGTGATGTGGTGGATCCTTGGCACTTGGCAACACTGGATGTGGTGCCAAGGGTCCACTGAGGGCTTGAGGCAGTGAGTTGGGCCACTCAGATGGGAGAGGATGAGGGGGTGCTGGGGACAGGGCATGGACCCTGTACTCAGAAAACTGTCTAGTGAGTAAGAGATGGTACATGAAGGGCAGACTGGGGGGATACAGAACCAAGCCTGGGAGGAGGAGGTCTCTTATCTTTCATCTGCCTCATCAGTCTAAAGTTCTTTGGCTTGTTGCTCTCAATTAAGTGATCCTTGACTGCTGGCTTGGTTGGGATGGCCATGTCCCAGAAGGCCTCAGAGCTGGCTTCTCCATTGGGAGTGTAGAACAGTATTAATAAAGCTGGGTTTAGGACAGGAGGGTTCCTTGGGCCAAGAGCTATGTCCTAGCCCCTCCCTTGGCCCATGCCTCTGTTGTCTGAGGTTTGAGAAAGCCTTCCCTTCAGAGAATCAGGATTTGTAAAGGCATAGGGTCAGAAAGGAACTCAGGTTGCAATACAATGATCAAAATACTTGTTAAAAATCAGTTCATGGGCCTTGGGTTAAGAATGATGTAGAGTCGAGAAGACCCAGGTCCAAAATCTGGTTCTGTCCCTGAACTCCGTATCTGAGCTTGAGCACATCAGCCACTCTGACCTTCAGTTTCCTAATCCAAAAAATAAAGGGGTTGGGCTCTGGCCTCTTGTAATGGAAATGCAAATTTAAAGATCTTCCCTGCCCCTAGCTTAAGTGCACCTGGAGCCTGTGGTGGGAGGCTTGTTTTTCAGGAAAGCCCACACCTTGATACTTTGTGATTGGGCAGTGGGTCAAGGAGGTTGTTACCATCTTTGAGCCAGGAGAAGGCTATATAAGCCCTGAGGAGAGGCTTTGCTTTGGGGCTCACTTTGAGAAGTGTTGTGTGATTTGAGCAGATGAGACTCTGGGAAGCCATTGTTGAGAGCCCCCCGGCTTTGAAAACCCAGATGTTGATGCTTCCCTCTCTGGTAACTGTGATTTGGTATTGATAATGGTTGGACAGTTTGGAAGCCTGTCTGTTTGATCTGTCTGTATACTCTGAAGTTCTGGGTGCTGACCTTTTTCCCCTGAACTAGGTAATATATGTTTGTCTGATTAAAGTAAGCTTGTTAACCCATTTTGAGTTGCTTTCCTTTTGAAAAGCAGATCTAAGAACCTATATTGGCAGCTACCCTGAGAATGTGGGGTGCTTGCTGCTACAGCTCTGAAGTCCTTTTCAGCTCTACATCTAGGTTTCTCTGGCTGGGGTTCAAATCCTGGCTCAACTGCTATGGGAGGGACCCAAGGCTTCAGTTTCTTCCTCTGTAAAATGAAAGGATTAGATTGGCTGAGCTAAAATCCCAGTTCTCAGTCTCTGATATTGACATTTGGTGGAGTTGTGTCCTGCGTGGTGGGCAGGCAGGGTTCAGGAGGTACCCTCTCATGGCCTGGCTCCCTTCCCTTATGGCAGGACCCTGAAGGGAAACCCAAGAAGACAACGATCCAGGACAATCAGGATGGCACTTACACCGTGTCCTACGTCCCTGACATGACAGGCAGATACACAATTCTCATCAAGTATGGGGGTGATGAGATTCCCTTGTCCCCATACCGCATCCGGGCCCTGCCCACGGGGGACGCCAGCAAGTGCACAGTGACAGGTGAGAGCATCGGCAGGGGAGGGGCCTTGTGCCCCCTGGGGGGTGGCGGGCCCCCTCCCCCCAAGCTGAGGTCGGGTCAGCAGCCCCGCAGACACTCGCTTTCTTACAGACACCCCTTGTTTCACCGCTGCTCACCGCCCCCCCCCCAGTTGTCTGTGTGTGCAGATGTGTGTGTGTGCGTGCGCGAGTGTGTGTGGATATGCAGGTGGCATTGGCACCTCGTGTGACCTGGTTTTCTCACTTGACCTTTCTCCTTGCTCTCTGCCCTTTCACCTCAGTGTCAATCGGAGGTCACGGGCTAGGTAAGCTGCTTGCTGGTGCATACCCCAAATTCATCCCTGTCTAGAGGGACAGGTTCCTTTCCTGCTTGTCCCAGCTCTCCTCAAACCGTTCACAGCTGCAGCCATTCTGGGCAGTGTTGGGGGGCAAGAAGAGGGTAGAGTCTGGGTTGGGGGGGAAGCTCTCTGAGCCCTAGTTCAGCTCAACGTCTGCATGGCCTCAGGCAAGTCGCTTCCCTTTCAAGGCCAGGGGTGGAAGTACACACTACCCTCTTGGCCCCAGGGTTCTTTAGGGAGCGGCTGTGAGCTGTTTGGGTTAGGGGCATCCAGAGGGACTATCTTTGCTAGGGAGCCTTGGGGTCTGGGGATCTCGGCACAAACGCTGCCCCTTTTCCTAGGGAAGCTGAGCCTGGCAGCTGGCTCTCTGTCTTCCCTGACCCCTGTCACCTCCTCCTGTTCTCCCTTCCCCTCCAGGGGCAGCTGTCTCCCTCCCATCCCTCCCTTCCTCCCTCTCTTCCTTGCTAGCTGGGGAAACCCTGCCTTCCCCTCCCCAAGGGCTATGATCCAAAGGACTGAGGGAGTATTGGTTTGCCCTACCCCTGGCCCAGAGCAGTCCTTCTTCCCCTTCCCAGCCTTGGCCAGATCCGCAGACTCCTATTCCCACCTCCAGGGGGTGCCTTGGTCCTTATCCTGGGTGTGCATGGCAGGGGAGGTGGGTGTTGCTGGGGAGGTGGCTCTGCCAGCATGGCAGGAGACAGTACTCTCTCTACATCTTCTTGCCCTCCCCTGCTCCTGCCCCACTAACTCCTTGCTCCTCAAAGCCCAAGCAGTGACGTTGCTTCGTGTGAGCCAAGGGCCCTAAGAGTTTGGGAAGATCAGAAAGGAGTGAGGCTTAGGCCCCACCTGAGAAAAGCCCTGTAAGGCTACAGGCACCACCCTAGGGGAGTGAATGGCTTACAAAGGAAGAGATCTGCAGTTGGGCTTTGAAGGCCAGGCCGACCAAAGGGCAAAATGGGCGGGAGGGGGCACATTCATGCACCTTTCAGCTTCTTTGCTGGGGGAGGAAAAAACCATTGAAGGCAGCAACCATCTCCTATCTGTACTATCAGAGCCCAGCCTGGCCCAGCACCTCACTTGGGATGGGTGTTCCATACATGGCCCTGTGCCTCCATGGGGATGGGTGTCCCATACATGGCTTAGCACCTCCATTGGAATGGGTGTCCCATATGTGGCCAGGCACCTCCATGGGGATGAGTGTCCCATGCATGGCCCCGCACCCTCTGTTGGGATGGGTGTTACAGACATGTTTGATGTATTGCTTTGAATGGATTAATTACAGAAGAGGAGGCAAGGAGGGCCAGGAGAATGGCCTTAACAAGGGGGAGGTGGTGCAGAGGGCAGGTGTAAAAGGAAGGTGGAGAGGCCTAGGCCAGGCTGCAGAGCGTGAGCCTCAGGCTGCCTGTCACTCACCTTGGGAGCCCACAAGCCTAAGAGTACTACTGAGAAAACCTCCGGGGTTTGAACAGTGAGGGGGTGGGGGTGGGGGTGGGCAAAGCTGCTATAGGCCATGCCACCCGTGGGCAAGGCCAGGCCACCCCAGTGCATTGAGCTCTCAGTACCCAGGAACATTTAGAGGTAGACAAGATTGTCTATTAGTGGACCGGGGCAGAATGAAGTCAGTGTACCTGGGAAAGCAAAGAGTCATTACCAGAGACAGGTGGGGGAGCAAAAGGGAGCTCTACCTCCCCAAATCTGCCTGTTCACACTGAGGGTTGGGCAGGTCCCCTATTGTCACCTGTCCCCAAGCAGAGTGAGTGCTTGCTCTTATAGGACTAGTAGGATCTCACTAGCCACTGTTGGGTCCTCAGTAATGGGGCCAGGTGTTCTGCCTTACCTTCCCAAGCAGGGTAGGTCCCATTGATCACCCACACATGCAGTTGCCCAGATGCTCTTCAGGACTGGCCTCTCAATCCCATTCAGCACTTGCTGGGGGGCAAAGTATCCCCCAGGTAGGAGGTGGTGGGATGGTACAGAGATTGCTCAGGTCTAGACCTTCCCACCTAATGAAGAGCTGAGCCCTGGGGTGCCCCCAGCACTTGGTCCCTTGCTCTCAAACGTCACTGCCAGGCCCTTGTCCTTTAGATTGCAGGGCCCCCCACTAGGCGGCTCCTACTCCTGCTGCTTTGCCCCTTTCTCAGTCCGTGTTTTTCCCCTCCCCCCAACCATCACCACTACTGCTGCGCTAACCCTGCTGAGCCTTGCAAATCTTACTGAACCCCCCCTTCTTACTGCACACTTCATCTGGGCCCTGCCTGGCTCTCCTACCCTGCTCCATGCCTGGCTGTGCTGGCATCTCCAATGGGATGAGCATTCTCAGTCGTCAGGAAACTCAGAACTTCATTCAAAGCCTCAGTGTCCCACGCACTGCTGCTGGGGCAAGGATTTCTCTTCAATTCCTTCTGTAAATCCTGGGAGGAGGGAGAAGGCAGCTGTGTTGCCAGGGCATGTGCCCATCTTTAAGTGGAGAGGGGCTGATGATGCACACTCACTTGCTACCACTGGGCTGGAGACTGCCCCTCACACAGCCCCCCAGGCACCCCAGAGTGCTCCCCCAACCTTTTGGAGACTCTGATTAACAGGTAGGCCTTGCCCAATCCAAGTGAGGAAGGCAGGTCTGCTGGATCCGGGTTGCCCCAACACTATGGAGAAGGAGCTATTTTCCTGCCCACTGAGAAACTCCTCCCCCTCTCCCCTTGGGAAAGATGGGGGCTCCCTTGGCTGTGCTTGGGGAGTCATGGAGGGGGGGAACCACAGGATTAGCCAAAGGCCCAGGCTCACTGTCCTGCCCCTGCCCCACACCAGGCACTGGCATCGGCCCTACCATCCAGATTGGCGAGGAGACGGTGATTACTGTGGATGCCAAGGCTGCTGGCAAAGGCAAGGTCACGTGCACGGTGTGTACCCCCGATGGCACGGAAGTAGATGTGGACGTAGTAGAGAATGAAGATGGGACTTTTGACATCTTCTACACAGCCCCCCAGCCAGGCAAATACATCATCTGCGTCCGCTTTGGGGGCGAGCACATTCCCAACAGCCCCTTCCAGGTCATGGTGAGTTGGGCCTTGAGGGAGTAGGTAAAGGGTGTGGGCCTTCCTCTGCTGGGCTTCCCTGGTTCCCAAGAGACTAGACATTTGGGATTTGGGAGTCTTTGACCATCCCTGGGATGGCCTTCCCCCTGCTTCAGTGGACAAAGGCCCCAGCCTCTGGGGAGGACGTTCACACTCTCCTACTCTCATCCCTTCACTAGCATCAAGGAGGTGAGAGATAGAACAGTGATGCAGTGAAGTAGAAAAGACATTGGGTTGGGACTCTGAAGACTCTTGGGCTCCTCAGTACCTCTTAGTATCTATGGCTTTGGACAAGACCCTTCCCTAATCTGGGCCTCATTTGCTTTAATCTTCAAGTGACGGGGGTGGCCATGAGAACCACTGATCTGCTTCTGTTGCTGTGATCGTGAGTGTGTATGTGTGTGTGTGTCTACACATGTCTCTGTCTCCAACCCAGAAGGCATAAGTCTGTCTTCTTTCTCCCGGAGTACAAGCTAGGGAGTCTGTATCATGGTCTCCTTTGTCCTGGAGTAGGTCTTCCTGTGTAAAAGTACCCTTTATCACTGGGTTGTCTCAGAGCCCTCTTTACCTGGACTTTGGAGAGGCCAGGGACAGGAATCCAGGTCAGGTGTGACAAGCCATTCCCTTTGGTTTCCAAGGGGAGGTTCTGCCTGGCCCTTTCTGACAGCCCATGCTGCATCCCCCTCCAGTTTCCAGGTACCTAGGTGCTTTCCAGCTGAGGCCTAGCTCTGGGGCAGGCTAAAGAGGGGCCTACTTCCTGTTTTCCCTTCCCTCCTTCATTTTCCTCTAGTTGTGCATGGTGAGGCCCTGTGCTTTAGTGGCTATCTCTTGGTCCATGGTCCAAACGTTCCAGATGGAGGGCATCCCAGGTGGTTCCAGCTGGCCTATCTAGTAATGACCTTCTTTCTCCCACCAGGCCTTGGATGGGGACCAGCCTACCACTCAGCAGATGCGTACACAGCAGTTGTCAGCCCCCTACTCATATGCGCCAGGTGTCCAGCAACCTTGGGTACAAGTCCATTTACTTTCCTCAAAAACAGAAGCAGGGGCTGCTCTCAGCCAAGGACCTGGACCCTTTAGCATGTGGGTCTTTGGTTCTGTTGCTGACCCTTCTTCCTCAATGGAATAGTCAGACTGTAGGGGCTCAGTGTTCACAGGATGGCAAACAGGAAGGACCCTGGACTCTAGCCCAGGCCTCCTTTCTATGTTCCAACCCTGCTGTTTCCTCAGTGGGCTGGGGAGAGGTCACTTAGCTACCTTCAGTGGGCCCCCGGTTTTCCCACTGGAAAGACATAAGGAGCCTGATGTAAATGCCAGGTACTGAGGATATAAAGATTAAAACTAAAATGGTCCTTGGTCTCAAAAAGCTTACAGTCTCCTAGGCCAAACCTCTGGGATCTGAGGAACTCCTGAGGCAAAGGAGCATGGCATGGGTTACTTGGCCTCTGTTCAGAGCACTTGGGCCTGAGGTAGGATGGCATGTGGCCAGCCAG
Source organism: Gymnobelideus leadbeateri (assembly GCA_011680675.1). NCBI lineage: Eukaryota > Metazoa > Chordata > Mammalia > Diprotodontia > Petauridae > Gymnobelideus > Gymnobelideus leadbeateri. The sequence continues at coordinate 135,510 of WOXC01001571.1, forward strand.
AGGACTGGTCTGTCTTCCATGGGCCTAACTTCAGCTTCAGGCCAAAGACTAGGACAAGAAGAAATCCCACTTTGGGGGAAGAAGGACAGACATTGTCTCTCTCCATGGGCCCCTCTGAGTCTGATTCTACTTCCTCCCTCCTCTTCTTGGCCTGGCCCTGCTTCTCTCATGGCTGTCACCCCTAACCTGGAGTATCTTATCTCTATTTTCACTTCATAGGCTGCAGAACGGCCATTGGTGGGGGTGAATGGACTTGATGTTGCTGGGTTGCGGCCTTTTGACCTGGTCATCCCCTTTACCATCAAGAAGGGAGAGATCACAGGTGAGGAGGAAAGCAAGGGAAGAGGAGGGCTAGAGCCTGACTGTGGGGGCTGAGTGAGGCCCTCTCTAGCCATCTCTAAGGTCTCTGGTCCCTGCAGGGGAGGTTCGAATGCCATCAGGCCAGGTGGCAAAGCCTTCCATCACGGACAACAAGGATGGCACTGTTACTGTGCGCTACGCCCCCACTGAGGCAGGCCTCCATGAGATGGACATACGCTACGACAGCATGCACATCCCAGGTGGGCCTGACTGCTGTGCCTTTGCTGCTGAGTGGGCTGATAACCTTTGGCATTGTGGGCAAACAGAACCTGTGAAGCCTTGGAGAAACCTAAGACAGGTTTTACCACTTGGGCAGGGGCAGAAGGCAGCTAAGTGGGCCCATCCCCTAGATTGGTGAAAGCAGAAGGGTGAGCTCCAGCTTCCAGGGCACCAGAGACCCAGCCTTGCTGAGCCCCTAACCCTACCCACAGGAAGCCCCTTGCAGTTCTACGTGGATTATGTCAACAGTGGTCATGTCACTGCCTATGGCCCAGGCCTGACTCATGGACTAGTGAATAAACCAGCTATCTTCACTGTCAACACCAAGGATGCAGGGGAAGGTAAGGAGAGGGGTAGGGGCAGGGAGGGCTTGCCCTCTGACTGATTTTGGTCACACAGTACCTTCTCATCTTGGTCTTGGGTATTGTAGGACAGCTATTCTCTAAGTTACAGATAGTGATCAACATGGTGTAGTGGATAGAGGGGCCAGGTCTAGCCTCCGATTCAGGAAGACCCTGCTTCTCACACAAACTGGGCTGCGTTTTAATGGTGGGATGGAGGGCATCCATACTGATGAAATTGCAGGTTCCTACCCTTATAGGAAACTCAGTCCCTGTAATTGAACCTGTGTTGAGGTCCCCTAGTGAGTTAGTAGCAGAGCTGGGAGTGAGCCCTAGAGTGTTGTCTACTAGATCAGATCATGTGATATAGGTCTAGGAAGCAGTAGTCCTTGTTGGGGCCAGAGAGACTGAATTGACCGATTAAGTTTACAGTCAACTTGGAACCCTATCTTCTTCTGCCTTCCACTTTGAGTAGAAATTCTCAGACAACACATGAACCAAAGGGAGACCTGAGGAATGGCAAGGGTGGCTGCTGAATAGGAAGGGAAAAGCAGCCCTCTGAGAATTGAGAATTGCCAAGTGTGGACCTGCCTGGTCTCTCTTCCCCATCTAGTCCCTATTTTCATAGTAGTCAGGCCTGTTGCCTGGTTCCAGCCTTTGTGGCTCCTATTATCAATGGGATGGAGTCTAAACTTGACCAGGATCTCCACCCAAACTACCTTTCTGCCCTTTTCCACTCCCAAACACTTTTCCTATTCCACTGCTAAGTCTGTCTCCTAGCTGTTCCCAACATGTGTCACTCTCCTATCTTGATTCATTTCTGGAATGAACTGTCCCATATCTTCCCTGAAGTTTTGGCCTTCTTCCATGTTCTGGTATGTAGGGCTCACCACTCTTGTGGAGGCCATCTTTACATTCAGTCTCTCCTGAAGGGCTCCTTGTTGCTGCTGTTGCTTTATTGATCACCCTTGTTTTCCTGTCACTTAGATTTCCCAGTGTATCCATCCCTTCCCTTTCTAGAGAGCCATCCCTCATAATGAAGAATAAATAAGAAAGGGAGAAACTAAACTAGCATTGCACCCCCACTGAGGCAATCATCATTTTGCAGCATCCAGTCTAAATTGTTTGGTTCTTCTATTTACATTATTATAGTTATTGAATTTATTGTTCTTCTGATTCAGCTTGCTTCTTTGCATCAGTTCATCTACATCCTCTAATGCTGTTTATCGTGTATTAGAGCATACTAACATTTCATTACATTCACGTACCACAATCTGTTCAGCCATTCCCTGACTGATGGGCATCTCCTTGGTTACCAGCTACTGTAAAGTGTGTTGCCATGGGTTTTGGCATGGTTTTGGGTCGACAGGTTCTTGGGTCCTTTTCATCATTGGCCTTCTTGGAGTAGATGCCTAGCAGTGGAATCTCTAGGTTGAAGAGTGTGGACATCTAACTCTCTTCACTATTCTCATCTTTTCCCACCTTTACCAGTTTGATGGATGGGGGTAAAAATTGCTTGTTGTGCTTGGGAGTATTCCTTCACGTGCTCATGAAGAGTGTGGTCAGTTCTGTTGAGAACAGTTTGTTAATATTCATTAGTCCCTATGAATGGTTTTTGGTTGTTACTCTTCTTTTTTTTTTCTAAAGTAGTGGGGTTTAAGTAAGTTACACAGCCAGTCATTATTTATGTGTGGGTGCTCCTTTTCTGAGGCCGGGACCGATCCCAAGTCATCCCAACTCCAGAGCCAGCACTCTCACTGCGCCACCTAGCCACCCCGGTTGTTACTCTTCTTGTTAGTCCCTATAGACCTTGTAAATCAGCCCCTTGTCAGAGATGTTTGGCACAAAGATTTTCCCTGGTCACCCATTCCCCCTCTTGCCCTAGTCACGTTAACTGTGTTCACTCAAAAGCTTTTTGATCACACTTAATTGAAATGACATCTTATTTTTTTTTAATTGCCACCTTCCTTTGTTGTTTGCATTCACCTCCCAACCATAGCTGTGAAAGGTCCCAGATCTCCTTTTGTCATTGTTTTTATGCTGTCCTCTTTAATGGAGAGGTAGAGACTTTGTGGACTTGGACACTCTCAGCACTCTGGGCAGCTCCCTAAGGCTCTAAATTGCAGAAGAGGTGGTGACCTGCTTTAAGAGAAGGGATCTCCTCCTAAGAAGCTCCTTCCTTCACTACCACCATTATGAGCCCAATCTCTAACCTGAGCCTATGGCATTTAACATTTGGTTCACAGTTGGTATATGGTGTAAGATGAAAGTCTGACCATAGTGGTCTGGGAAGTGCTTTTGGGTTTTCCCAGAAATTCTTATTGAATAGAAGACTCCTTCCTAGCAGTACAGAGCTATTTCTTGGAATCTCCAGCATGGCTGAGCCCTATAGATATGATGAGACAGTGGGCCCCAGCCCCATTTCTTCTTCCTAGATAGTAGCATGCTCTCCTCACATTACTTTCTTTCCTTAACATATTGTATTCCCTGCTCCCTCCTTCTTATTAGAATGTAAGCTCCACAAGGGCAGGGACTGTTTTGTATCCCCAGTGCTGAACTGTGTGTGTGTGTGTGTGTGTGTGTGTGTGTGTGTGTGTGTGTGTGTGTGTGTGTTTGCATCTGTGTGCACATGCATATTTAGCCTTCAGCTCGTCCCTGGAAGACTCAGGGCTCTGTCTATCCAGTATGGCACAAGAGACCTGTCTTCTCCTCCCTGGACCTTCTGGGCTCATGGTATGTCTCCTCAGGGGGCTTGTCCTTGGCCATTGAGGGCCCTTCAAAGGCCGACATCAGCTGTACAGACAACCAGGATGGCACCTGCACTGTCTCATACCTCCCAGTCCTCCCAGGGGATTACAGTATCCTGGTGAAGTATAATGACAAGCACATTCCCGGCAGCCCCTTCACGGCCAAGATCACAGGTATTGGTCCAGGGGGTTAAGGGCAGGGCTGGACTGAACTAGGGAGAGAAGAGGCCTACATGAGGCCATCTGTTGTTGGGGAGGACAAGAGAACCTCCGTGCTCCTAGACCAGTCCAAGGACTTTTAGATCATTAAATCCCATTTTAAAGAAACTAAGGAAAGGAATTGACTTACCATGGGTCACGTGCATATAAACACTACCACACCACCCCAGGCCAGTTTTCCCCCAACGTAAAGTAGCAAAATGTGGAATTTCAAGTTGAATTTATGTCCCCTTTACTTCTAATCAAGGAAAATGTCCTGGATGAAGAGATGGGCCAAGGCTTTGTTTTTCTTCTAGCTCTGTCATTCTTCCCCCACAGGTGATGATTCCATGCGCATGTCTCACCTGAAGGTGGGCTCTGCTGCTGACATTCCCCTCAACATCACTGAGACGGACATCAGTCAACTCACAGCAACTGTTGTGCCCCCATCAGGCCGAGAGGAGCCCTGCCTGCTCAAGAGACTGCGCAATGGCCATGTTGGTTAGGAAGCTCCCATTTGCCTTCCTTTAGCCCTAGCAACACCAGGGAGGAAGGCCCAGGGTAGCAATTTATAGCCAAGTATAAAGAAGGACTTGCTGGTAACTGGAGCTGCCCTAAAGTAGATTAAGCTGCCTAATGGAGGTAGTGAGTGCTCTAGTCCCACTAGCGTTTAAGAAGAGGTTAGATGACCACTTGTCAGAGGTGGAATGCTTGATGATGTGTGTCTGTCAGCACCAGACCTTGAAGAGTCAGGGTCTGAAAAGAGCTTCACATAATGCCAAATCAAACAGAATGAAGTGGAAGAGGGTCTTCCCCTTCCTGAAAGTGTTCGGCGTGGCTTCCAACCAATCAGCCATGGCTGTATGGTGTGCAGAGGAAGATCAGACAGAAAGGAAAGACAAGGAGTGGGTAGTGATTCACAGGGAAAAGATTAGCATCTCTGCCAGCTTAACATGAGTCAGCCTGCAGTGTAATAGGGCAGCCAGATGGGATTGTGGGCTCCATTTACAAAAGACATGGGGGCAGCCGTCCCTCCTTAGTCTGTTCTGGCTGAACCCAGTTGAATGTTTAACTAAGAGGGAGATTGAAAAGCTGGATTCTGGAAGGTGACAGCCAGGACAATTAGGCCTTGATAAAGGTCTATGACATCTAAGGAATGGTTAAGTGGTTAAATGGGATGTTTTCTCAGGGAAGACAAAGATTGGGGGGAGATGTGCTCACTCCCTTTAAGTAATCTTTATGGCTCACGTGTGGCTGAGGAGGTAGGCTTGTTTTCTTTGGCCCCCAGGGGCAGAACCAGGAGAACTGGGAGGCTCTCCCAACCAGAGAGCAGTCTCAGAGTGGGACAGTCCCTCAGGATGTGGTGGCTCCCTTTGAGAGGTTGGTTTCTTAGATTAAGCTTGGCAGAATTTCCTTCTAGCTGTGGGATTCTGGGATTCCTCCATGGGGAATTGACTGATCCCCTCTGAGATCCTTCTAAAGTGGGCATGGGTGATGCTAGGAATTGTCCTTGTATTCCCTAGTCCATGAACATAAGCCCTGCCTCAAAAGCCTCAGGACTCTTAAGGAGACATGCAACTCAAGAGAGAGGGTACATGCCCAGGGGGAAGAATGAGACACCTGGGACACTTGAGATACATCCACAATTTCCAACAGTTGGAGTGGGGACAGGAAGCTAGAGGGAGCTCATTCCATGGTGACTCTCAGCCTAGTGGGACTTAGTCTTCCTCTCCAGATGCCCAGCCTTGTTCACAGGGCTTTGTTCTCCCCATCCCAGGGATCTCATTCGTCCCCAAGGAGATAGGAGAACACCTCGTGAATGTCAAGAAGCATGGGCAGCACGTCCCCAACAGCCCTATCACAGTAATGATCAGTCAGTCAGAGATTGGGGATGCCAGCCGTGTGCACGTCTCTGGCCAAGGCCTCCACGAAGGCCATACCTTTGAACCGGCTGAGTTCATCATTGACACCCGGGATGCAGGTGACTGTGACCATCTGGATGGGCAGGGTGGGGAAGGGGGCCCCAGGGAGCTTAAGAGAAGCCGAGTCCTTATTGGACTGCAAGTTCAGGAGGAGGGGAGAGAGCCAGGCTGAGCAAGTGGGCTGGACCTTGTCTTTGTCTGGCCCAGGCTATGGAGGGCTCAGCCTGTCCATCGAGGGCCCCAGCAAAGTTGACATCAATACTGAGGACTTGGAAGATGGTACCTGCAAGGTTACCTACTGCCCCACAGAACCTGGAAACTACATCATCAACATCAAGTTTGCTGATCAGCATGTCCCAGGTGAGCAGTGGACCCTTAGGGAGGCAGCCTAGCCCCAGCCTAAGTGATTGTGTGTGTGTGTGTGTGTGTGTGTGTGTGTGTGTGTGTGTGTGTGTGTGTGTATGTGGTGTGTGTGTGTGTGTGTTGGGGGGGTGGGGGAAGGGGCAGGAATCCAGGGCCTTTCTGATGTCACCTACGAGTGTGTATATGCCACTCCAAAACAGACTGGCCAAGTGGGGCAGGCTGACTAGCAACTTCCTAGTGCGTTGGCATGATGGTGCCCATATTATGCCCGGTGTGCCTGCCCCTTTTCCCTTACTGCTGGCTGACATGGTAGGAGCAGGCAGTGGGTAGGGTAGGAGATAGGATGTAATACATGAATGAATTCTGCCTTCTGCAGGCAGCCCCTTCTCTGTCAAAGTGACTGGTGAGGGCCGAGTAAAGGAAAGTATTACCCGACGAAGAAGAGCCCCCTCGGTTGCCAATGTTGGCAGTCATTGTGACCTCAGCCTGAAAATCCCTGGTAGGTACACCCAAGGGACCATGGCATTAGCTGTGATCTTGGACAAGTCACTTCCCTGTCTGGGCCCTTCCATGATCTGCAGTCCCTAAGTCACTCCAAAGAATCCAATTCAAAATAGACGGAAACTTTAGGCCTCTCTGGCCCAGCAGGCAAGGCTGGGACAAGGAAGAAATTCACTTCGTCTGCCATTGTAGAGTATGGCAACAAGAGAATGGGCTTCCTGGATGTCAGGGAGGGCAGTGAGGGCCTGGACAAAGGCCAAGAAATTTTTTCTATCCTTCCCCACCCCCTCACATTTCCACTCTGGTTAAGGTGCAAATCAGATGACTGAGCTTCCAAGGAAAGGAGGACACAGACCCCTGAAGCCAGGGGCTTAGAAGAGTTTGGGCCTCTTGAAATAAAAACCTGGTCTGGCCTACATCCCATCTTCCTTCCTTGTCCACTGTCCCTGGCTCTCTGTGATCTCTCTTCTCCTCTTCCCACAGAAATCAGTGTCCGAGATATGACAGCCCAGGTAACCAGCCCTTCTGGCAAGCCCCATGAGGCCGAGATCCTCGAGGGCGAGAATAACACCTACTGTATCCGTTTTGTACCTACTGAGATGGGTGTGCACACAGTCATTGTCAAGTACAAGGGGCAACACGTGCCTGGCAGCCCCTTCCAATTTACAGTGGGGCCCCTGGGCGAAGGGGGTGCCCACAAAGTCCGTGCTGGTGGGCCTGGCCTAGAGAGGGCAGAAGCTGGAGTCCCAGGTAAGCCAGGCCTTTAGCCACCCACACAGCCTCCTTTCCTTGGTCAGTGTGGGACTGTGGGGTTGCTTCCTCCATATGGGTCATTAGCCATTCCTGGGCTAGGAGAGAGAATTAGTTGTGCCCCCTTGCCTTCATGGAGCCTGCCGTGCCCTCCTAGGACAGTGCAGAGAGAGAGGAGCAAAGACTGAATTGGGCCATCGGTAGTGGGACAGAGAGTGGAGGAGACTGGTTCATCCCAACTTGCTGAGCATGGATTAGATGCCCAGGGTAGGTGGGAGCTGGGCAGCAGCCAAGAACAAAGGTCATTGCTAGCTGGGTGATCAGCCTGACACTCAGAGGTAGAAAGTTGTAGAGGTAGCCTGGGGCCATGGTAGATGGAGGCCTATGATTGTAGTCACCTAGACCTGGGCCTGAATCCCAGTTCTACCACAACTTTGAGCCCTGTGGTCCTGGGCCAATCATTCCACCTCTCCTCTGTACAGTAAGGGTCTGCCCTACTGCTATAATGTTTGCTTCAGAGGGTTGTTACGAGGACTTACTGAGATGGTGCACACCAACTCAAGATACTATATGTGAATGTCAGCCGTTATTGGTCCAGGCCTATCATGCTTGTCCAATGTAATGACTCCTCTGTAACTTAGGCTGAGAGATTAAAGATTAAGGGACTCACCAAGAGGCAGATGGGCTAGGGTTGGCAAATTAGGGTTTGAACCCAGGACTTGGCCGAATCTGAGCCCAACCTTTTATCAACTATCTATTGGCACCATTCTAGAAAGGGCACAGGTGCTGAGCTGGAGCTGAGCTTGGTATCAGCTGCAGCTCCCTGCCCCCCCACACACACACATGTGCTTCCCCTCCTCCCTCTGCAGCGGAATTCAGCATCTGGACAAGGGAGGCTGGTGCTGGGGGCCTAGCCATCGCTGTTGAAGGTCCTAGCAAGGCTGAGATCTCCTTCGAGGACCGCAAGGATGGCTCCTGTGGCGTCTCCTATGTGGTCCAAGAGCCCGGTAGGTGGGGGGTTAGGAGGGCAGGCCGCGCCACGGCGGGCCACATGCCACGGCAGGCTGTGCCTCATGTAAAACTTGATGGGGGCTGGAGTCTGACCTGTGCTCCCCACAGAGAATTCCCCACAGGAGCAGTTGGCCTGGCCCAGGTTGCTGTTGGACAGACACATAACTGATTCTTGAGCAGCTGGAGAGGCGTACTCCCCATCTCAACCACCACACTCTTCAGTGGTTGGAATCTATGGAGGAGGGGCCAGGGATCCCTGGGGGAAAATGTTACCCCTGCCCTTAGGAGCCCCTTGATGTAAAGGGCCCCCACCTTTGGGGAGCCCCTGGTCTGAGGGGAGAGACATTGCCCCTGTCCTTGGGGGAACCCCCCGATTTAAGGGGGGAGACGTGACCCCTACTGTTGGGGAGCCCCCAACCTGAAGGGGGAGACAAGAAACCCCACATGTGAAGGGGATAATAAGGCCCCCTCTTGGCTCTGGGGAGCCCCCTCCATCTGAAGAGGGTGACAAGGCTCCCTCTTGGCTCTGGGGAGCTCCCACATCTGAAGGGGAGACAAACCCCCCATTCTGGGGAGCCCCCACATCAGAAGAGGGAGACAAAGCTCTTTGCTCATCTCTGGGGAGCCCCACATTTCAATGGGGAGACAAAAATGTGATTAGAGGTAGCAGGCAAAGGGCTTGGCACCAAGGTTGCTGCTGCATGGCCCCCTAATCTGCCCTTTGCAAGCACATCTGCTTCTGAGACTGGAGGGGAGCAAATAGTGATGGTTCCCTGGCTAAAGGAGGCTCCTACATTTATGGAGGGGCTCCTATAGCCCCAGTGCCACTAGCCTCACTGCAGCTGGGTTTGAGAACTACTTAGGGTATGGGCCAGGGCTGGAGGAAACCAGCAGGGTATGGTTTGTAGGAGGAGTGCAGAGCGGGCTTCCCCAAGGAGGGAGATTGCCAGGCTGCTCTGGAGTTTCACACCTAATACCTTGTTGTTTTTCCCGCCCAGGCGACTACGAGGTCTCCGTGAAGTTCAACGATGACCACATCCCCGACAGCCCCTTTGTGGTGCCTGTGGCTTCCCCGTCTGGTGATGCCCGGCGCCTTACTGTTTCTAGCCTTCAGGTGAGGCACTGAGAGAAGCCATCCCCAGCAGGGCCCAGCCCCCCTGGGCAGGATATGGGCAGTGCCACTCCAGACCCTGCCACAGGGGAGAGCCAGGAATGTTATAGCAAAGATCTGGAGCCTGGGCCCCAGGCTGGGAGGAGTGGGAGGGGATAAGAGAGCTGACTACTTCAGCCAGGCTAGTGGGGAAAGATGCAGGAGTCCCTGGTCTGGCCATGCTTTCCCCTGCCCAGGGCTGGCACCAGCCCCTGCCCACCACTGGGGGTTTTTCTCGTGTCTCAGATCTAAAGGCTTTTAACAGATCTTGGTGCCTTTTGTGTACCAGGGCTGAGGTTTAAAGAGGGAGAGCCTGGCAAGGCTGCATGGCGGTACTGAAAGTCTCCTTCCCTTCCCTCCTCTGCTCACCTCCCCTGACCCTGACCTATGACCCACAATGTGAGAGTGTGTGGTGTGGAGGGGAGGGTTGTGTATGTGTGGCCTGTGTGACATGTGTGTGACACGTGTGGGTGTGGCTTCTGCTGCCTCTCCCAGGGCCCCTTGCTCTCCCTCTTTAAACTGTATTTGCTGCCAAGTGGGTAAGTTGGACAAGGCCTTGAGGCTGCTCTTCCTACCTCTTTTCTCTCCCCCCACCTCCTACTTTTCTTCCTCAGTTTCTCCCTTCCCCTTCTGTCCCTCTCTGCTGGAAGGGGTAGGGCTCTTCTGTGCATCCCCTTCTGTACCAAGGCTCCCCATTTCTCCCCCAAATCAGCCTGATCCCCTGAAGGTCTCTAACCGCCTGTGCTGTGATTCCAGGAGTCAGGTTTAAAGGTCAACCAGCCAGCCTCTTTTGCAGTCAGCCTGAATGGGGCCACAGGTGTCATCGATGCCAAAGTCCATAGCCCCTCGGGGGCCCTGGAGGAATGCTATGTCACAGAGATTGACCAAGGTGAGGCCAGGCTGTGCTACCACCTCCCTGTTGGCACTTGGCAGGTCAGGGGAGGGCAGAGAGTCACTTATCTACTGACCTGGGCTCCAGAGCAGCTGTGCCACTCGAGAGCCACTGGCAGGTGGTTTGTCTAGTGCCCTCACATGGTGGAGCTCCTGAGGGCCTGCTAGATTGTCACACAGTAAGAGAACATCTAGCACAGCCCTTGTTTTCCAAAGGATGAGACTAAAGCCCAGAGAAGGGCGGTCACCCCCATATCCAGCTATTTGTTACATTGCCCTGGCACCAGTGCCATCTCTGAAGACAGAGAAGCGTGGCTACCACATTAGGAAGGCTCTCCTCCAAAAGAGCACAAACCCCAGGACTGCTTCATCTGATGCCACTCCCACCACTACTGCTGCTGTGGCCACTGTGACAGGGATGAGGGGGCCATGTCCGTATCACAGGCTTCCCAAGCAGAATGACAGTAAATATGTGTTCATGGGGTACCTGGTGAATTTGGCAGTGCAGGAGAGACCTTAGGAGTGAGGCATCATGGGCAGACGCCACCTCTAGGGAGCCCTTGGAAATGGGTATTTAGCAATGAGGATGCAGGGAGGGGCCTAGACACTGGCTGTTGGGTGAGCTGAGCAAGGTCATGGCTGTGCCTCAGGCAGGACCTCAGACCAGCTCTCACATATGTGTGGAGGGAAGGGTTTGTGGTATCTCCTTGTTTTCATCTGCCTCTTCCTATCAGATAAGTATGCCGTACGCTTCATTCCCCGGGAGAATGGTATCTACCTGATTGATGTCAAATTCAATGGCTCCCATATCCCTGGCAGCCCCTTCAAGATCCGTGTGGGAGAGCCTGGGCAAGGAGGGGATCCAGGCATGGTGTCTGCCTATGGGGCAGGCCTCGAAGGCGGGGTCACAGGTAGGTTTGGGCTGAGGAAGGGAAGGGAAAGGGGATGGCTGTGGTTGGAGTAGGCGGAGCTGGCCAGCAACAGGACATTGTGGCCCTGCATGGTCCAGCAGTTGCTGTCCTAAATCATGGTCTCTTCTGGTCTGGTACACCTCACTGCCATAACAATAGCTATAGGGGAAAGCCAAGTCCCCTTTGTGACCCTCTGCTGCTGAGTAGTCACCAGCGACTCATGTCAAGGTATGCTCATCCTAACTGGGAATCAGTTACTCACACCCTGACCCAAAAGTTCTCACCAAGCCTTAGGCTCAGTCAAATAAGGTAACATTCAACAGGAAATCAACGTTTATACTTGGCCTGAAAATAGAGTCTCAGCCAGGTCAAGGATGCTCGTGAAGTCTGACCAAGCTCATGATTGGGCAGCTTGGGAACACCTGAGCTCTGTGCCCAAAGTCAGACAGGTGCTAAATGGCAAAGACAGCTCTGGGCCACAGCATCAGCTTGCCAGGAACAGGTTGGCACATGGCTGAGATGACATCTGGATTTACTTTGGCATCCCAGAGGGCAACAATAATCTGAAGGGCTTGAGGCCTTGCCATTAAACTCAGGATTGGTCTCAGAGGGCAGTGCCAGGAGCAGCAGTGACAGGGAGGTGGGGGGGGAATGTGCCAAGGGGACAATTTGGGGGTGATGTCAAGGGTCTATATTCTAACAATGAGAACTGTCTCAAGGTGGCCTGGGGAGGTAGGGCTTGAGCAGCAGCTGAGACTGGATGGCTGTTTGGCCCCAGACGTCATAGAGGACCTTTGTGGTAAGGTGCAGACTGGGCCACGTTGGCCTCCCAGCACCTCTCTAATAGAGTGCTTCTGAGACCTGGTGAAGCTCTGACGATAGTGTCCCTTTTACCTCAATCTCCTGGGATCCCTAGGCAGGAGGGTAGGCGTCCTACTGGTCACTGACCTGGGGCACAGTGTGACTTTATTTGTAGCTAACTACAGGCTGCCTCCTGCTTTAAGGCCCAGGCAGCAGCAAACAAGAAGGCTTCCCTAGCCCATAGCACTTGACAAGTCCTTTTTTCACAACAACACTAGGAGGTAGGTGTATCACCCCCATGGTGGGGAGACTGGGCAAGACCCAAGCTCTTCTGAGGCTCTGCCCGCTGTATCTTCCTCTGCCATTAAAGGCCTCTGTAACCACTTCATATACATGGACGTTTTCCAACCAACTTCAGGCTTCCTGCTGCTGCTGTCTGTGAGTGGGGAAGGAACAGGGACACACAGAGACATACAGTCCAATCATAGCTTGTTCTAGGTCAGATCCCAGGCAGGGAACCCATCAGCCTCCCAGGAGGTTATGTTCTGTCACCAATCTACTTAGCCATATCACACAGGCCTCAGGGTCCACCACGGGCAGAAGTCCCTGTTCTTTCTCCAGACTGGCCTCACTTCATGCTGTGATCTTGTCTTCAGAGGGTAGATGATGTCACCTGAGTGGCTGCTGCAGTCTTACCTGTTCTTTGCTCTGAAACCATGTGCCTCCCTTCCTGTAGATAGATATATCTGTGGGACAGGGCCATCTTAGGCATACTTGGGTATCCCTTCATTCACATTCCAGAAGCTCAAAGGGCAAAAAAAAAAATCAGAGTGTTCAGGGACAAGCCCATCTTGGGCATATGCAGATCTTCTTTCATTCACTCTGGAAGCTCAAAGGGAAAAATAATCTTTGTGTTCAGAATCATCTCCTTTCCTTTGTAAAGCCCCCTTACCCCCCATGATCCTCTCTTGGTCACAAATCTCAGCAGAAGTGCTGAGGCCCTCTGACAGCACTGTCACCTGCCATAGCTGCGGGCCCATTACTCTTCCCTAGCATTGTCTCATGTATATGAGTCAGAACTAGGGAGGAGGACAAGATTCAGGGATCAGCAAAAACCTTCTTTACCCCTCTCCTTTTGGGACTACCTTCTTCTTCTTCCCTTAACACTAGGGAGCCCAGCAGAGTTCATTGTCAACACCAGCAGCGCTGGAGCTGGTGCCTTGTCTGTCACCATTGATGGCCCTTCCAAGGTGAAAATGGATTGTCAGGAGTGTTCCGAGGGCTACCGGGTAACCTACACACCCATGGCTCCTGGTAGTTACCTCATCTCTATCAAGTATGGAGGCCCTTACCACATCGTGGGCAGCCCTTTTAAGGCCAAAGTTACAGGTGTGGACTCTTATCCCCCAATACCCCTTGGTTTTGGATTCCCTCTTTTTTCTAGCAATTCTCACACTCTGTCTGCTCTATAGGTCCTCGACTGGTCAGTAGTCACAGTCTCCATGAGACCTCATCAGTGTTTGTGGACTCAGTAACCAAAGGCGAGATACCTCTGCAGACTCGAGCCCTGCCAAAGCTCCACTCGGATGCCAGCAAGGTGGTGGCCAAGGGCCTGGGGCTCAGCAAGGCCTTTGTGGGCCAGAAGAATTCTTTCACTGTGGACTGCAGCAAAGCAGGTAGGCATGGAGGCCTCTTGGGGCTGCCAGAGGGGGCAGGCCTAGGGAGTGAGCAGGCCTGGGTAGTGAGCCAGCTGCTTCTCCAAAAGGGGTTCTGGGGCTGGAACAGATTCCAAATTGGGAGTGGAGATCAGGGTTCAAACTGGCTCTGCCACTTACTGCTCTTGGGGGACCCAGAAAGTATAAGAACTTTGGGGGGAAGCAAGGGATCAGACCTGAGCCACAACTTAGTCTTCTAGAGTTGCTTGGGGCCCTTTGTCAAGAAGCATTTATTAGGTACCTACTGTATAGCACTAAACACTGATCCAAGGCAAAACATAGCCCCTGCCCTCAAGGAGCTTACCTAATGAGGAAGACCATGTGCAAACAGATACAAAACAAACACCACCCCCCCCCCCCAATAGGATAAATAGATAATTAGCAGAGAGAAGGGCCTGGAATTAAGAAGAGTTGGGGAAGGCTTCCTGTAGGAGGTGGAATTTTAGTTGAGACTTAAACTAAAGGCAGGAAAGTTGGCAGAGAAGGGAAGTTGGCAGACAAAGTGGAGGAGGGAGAGCATTCCAGGCATGGAGCCAAGAAATGGAGGGGTTTGGTGGTGGGACAGCCAGGAAGCCAATGTCACTGATTCAAAGAGTACATGAGGGGAGTAAGGTGTAAGAAGACTGGGAGGGTGGAAGGGAGCTAGGTTATAAAGAGCTTTGAATATCAAAGTATTTTATATTTGATCTTGAATGTGATAGGGAGCCACTGGAGTTATTGAGTAGGGGAGTGACCTGCACTTTAGGAAAATCACTTTAGTGGCTGAATGGAGGATGGACTGGAGGGGAGAGACTTGGCAGTCAGATGCCCCCTGTAGCTATTACTGTAATCTAGGCATGAGGTGCTGGTGGACTGTACCCAGGTGGTGGCAGTGAAGATGGCAGGAGAGAAGGGGGTGTATTTGAGAGATGGCTACAGAGGTAACATCAACAGGCCTTGGCACCATATTGGATATGGAGGGAGGGGCAGAGTGAGGAGTGCAGGATGACTCCTAGGTTGGGAATCTGCGGGATGGAAAGATGGTAGCAACCTCTCCAGTAATAAGGAAGGTAGGAGGTGAGGAGGGATTAGGGGGAAAATGAGGTAAATTGGGGACATGTTGAGTTTAAGATGCCTATTGGACATCCAGTCCTAGATGTCTGAAAGGCAGTTGGAGATGTGAAATAGGAGGTCAGCAGAGAGAGTGGGACAGGATGGGTAGATGGGAGAATCATCAGCATAGAGATGGTCATTCAATATATAGGAGTTAATGAGATCCCCAAGTGAAGTAGGATAGAAGGAGGAGGGAAAAGGCCCCAGGACAGAGCCCTGAGGGACATCTATGGTTAGAGGGAATGATCTGGAGGAGGATCCAGCAAAGGAGACAAAGTAGGAGCGGTCAGAGAGTTAGGAGGAGAACCAGGAGACAGGGGTGTACTGAGAGGTTAAGTAACCTGTCCAGGGTCATACAACACTACCAGAGGCACTTGAATCTAGGGCTTCCTGACTCCGGGCTCGTTCTTATCTGTGCTAATTATTTCAGGGAAATGACTTGTTCTTTCTGTACAGAAGAGAGAATTTGGCAGGAGAAAAGGAGAGATGAGCATTTATATAGCACACAGTAGTGTGCCAGGCACTGTGCTAAAAGTTTTACAATTATTATTTGACCTTTCCAACAACCCTGGGAGGGAAGTACTATAGTCAGATGTGAAGTGACCTGCCCGGGGTTACACAGCTAGCAAGTACTGAGGCCAGATTTGAACTCAGATCTTCCTGACTCCACCCCCAGAGCTCTATGTGGCACCCCTTAACTGCCTAGGAGGAGCAGGATTCCAATCCAGATCCATTGTCCCCTGCCCCCACCCCCACATTTCTAGACCAAGTGTTTGGGGTTGGGAACAGAGCAGGCCGTCTGAAAAGTCATGTGTTAGCAGAGTTCTGGGATGTCTATACAGAGACATATATATATATCTCACATGTCTCTCGTACACACACAGCCCCTAGCCAAGCATTGCTGAGTGAGTTCTGCTGATTGCCCTGGACCTTGCATCCAGCCATCTTCCTTTCTCTCCACCCTCATCACTTGTCACCCTCAGCCCTTGGACACTCTTTGGCGTTTAGAGCCCTTCACAATCCACCTCTACTTGAGTGCATCTTACATTGCCACCTCTCTCCATTGCAGGTGGATTGACCTATTCCTCTGGAAAGTCAGCTCCTTGAGGGTGGGCCCTTTTGTCTTGGTAGTCCCCCAGTACCTAGCACCAGGACTTAATATGTGTTAGTGGGCAAAAAGAGATGCCTAAATTCCTCTCTCCTGTTCTTAGGTAATAATATCCTCATGGTGGGGGTCCAAGGCCCCAAAACTCCATGCGAGGAGATCTTGGTGAAGCATGTCAGTGGTGGCCTCTACAGTATCACCTACCTGCTTAAGGAGAAGGGCGACTATACCCTCATGGTCATGTGGGGCGAGGAACATATCCCAGGGAGCCCCTATCACATCACCATGCCCTGATTTTCACTTTTTCCCATCCTATTCCACGCTACCTGCCTACCACTTGCTCCTGACCCTATTCCCTACCCCCAGTATTGACCTGTGGATCAGTTTACAAGGAGGAGAATTTACCCTCTTCCCACCCCACCACCCCCCCCATCACTATTTTTGTGGCCTTGTGTCCTCCCCAGGCAAAAAGATCTAAGACCCACTATTGATTTGGTGTGGGTGGGGAGGCATTCGCGCATTTAGGGTTATACCTGCAGAACTCCCCTCCCCCATAGGCCATGGATGCCTCCTTGCTTCCACATTCACCCTTCCTGGCTGGGGGTCAGGGAGGGATGGAGGCTCTGTCCTTAGAACATAAATCGCCCTAGCGCCCCCACTGTACTACTGGCATGGGCTAGGCTGCCAGCCTATTGCCGTGCAGAGGTGTCCCCAGCTGGTTGCTTCCTGCTCCCTGCTCTAGACACACCTCTGGTCCTTAGGCTCAGAAAACAGTTGGGTATTTTTTGTTTTGTTTTTGTTCTTAATTTTTTTGTTTTATTTTGTTCAAAAAAATTTTGGTGGGGGGAGAGGGGGCATGCAACTGCCACTCCCTTTCCTACCTGAAGGGGAATAAAGTTCTGCTCCAACTCTCCTCTTGGTCTAGAAGAGTCCTGCTTTCTGCGCCGGGGGCTAGGGTCTTCGCAACCTGATGGAGGGAATGGGGCAGTATAAACAACACAGAATCCATCTCAGTTACAACTTTCTGAGCTTTTTGGGTTTAGACCCTAAGCTTGAAGGCAACAGTTCAACCACTGTAAGTTTGAGCAAGTCACTGTACCCCGAAGTGCCAATTATTTTGTTGAATTGTGAGTCTGAAGGCCTCCTCCAGCTACAGTGTCTTAGACCCTCAGATTTTTGGAGGCAAGGAGACTGGAAAGGCATGTAGTGGGTGTCCAGGGAGATCTAGGGTG
The DNA here is from genome assembly GCA_011680675.1 of Gymnobelideus leadbeateri. Classification (NCBI taxonomy): domain Eukaryota; kingdom Metazoa; phylum Chordata; class Mammalia; order Diprotodontia; family Petauridae; genus Gymnobelideus; species Gymnobelideus leadbeateri. The sequence continues at coordinate 152,819 of WOXC01001571.1, forward strand.
AATATTCAGGAAGGAAGTGAGGAGTAGGGGCTCCGATCCATACAACTTGCTTCATCCTTTCCACACTTTTGTCAATTTGTTGGTGAACTAGAACCAGCTTGGAAACCTGGGAAGTGAAAGCTTTCCCTTGGGCCTAGGAGTGGGCTATCCCCACTATCTGGTCAAGTGCTGAAGCAGGACTCTGGACAAGCATAGAGCTGGCTGGTGAGGCTGAGGGATGCAGCCACTACCTTTCATTGATAACTGCTCTTATTATCGATGCCTGACTGACTGATCCCATGGACTATAGCACACCGATTTTATACATGGGGTTTTCTTGACAAAGATACTGGAATGGTTTGCCGTTTCCTTCTGCAGTGGATTAAGGTAAACAGTGAAATGACTTGTCCAGGGTTAGTTAGTGTCTGACACTAACAGCTAGTTAGTGTCTGAGACCTCTTTCTGACTCTAGGCTCAGTGCTCTATCTACTGAGCCACCTAGCTGCCTCAGTAACTGCCCTAGGCTTCTCAAATCTAGGCTGCTTTTCTCATTTCCATTTCCACCCTGACTGGGACCATAGAGCAGAGCACTACCTAAAACAGGAGGCTTGGGGGGGTGGGGGGGGCTGAGGTGAGATAGGGTGGGAAATTAGCCCAAGGTTTTTATAGCTTCAATTCAACAAAACATGAAATGCCTACTAATAAAACCAAAAGGGTCCCAGGTCCCTGCTACCTGCTCTTGAGGATTTTTATCTAATTGTTACACAACCATTCAATGAGAAATTTCTGAAATGAGAATTACACCACAATTTTAATCCGTAGATCCCCAAAAGCTCCAAATGGTACATGTAGATCTGAAAATCCCTAGCATCAAGAAGAGGACAAGAAAGGAGAGAGCACCTTTATATAGTTACAATTATAGTTATAACTAGTTAATAGTTATAACTAGATGATCTGTGTAGCACCAACACAATATTCACAGCACCTACAGCAACTATGAATATGCTGGCATAGTTCTCAATTGCAAAATATAACAAACTCTCCATGTAGAAGACAGAAGCAAAACATTTATTCAGACACCAGAAAACTGAATCCCCAAACCAGAAAGCCAAATCCATCATAGCAACAAAGAAGTTAATACACCATAACAGCAAAGAGCCACACCATCCTTTAGCCTTCCCACAAACACTCATGAGCCTACCTATCTCCTTAGGTGCATCCTCTCCTCCCTTCAGCTCTAACTGTTCTGACTCCTATTTTCCTGTGGGCTCTGCTCCACCCTTCAATAAACTCTTCCCACCACAGGCTCCATGTGATTTCATTCAGCCTATTAGGGGACAGGGAAGAACTTCAAATTACCATTACCATCAAAATCAGGCAATGGATGAACAAAGAACATGGGAGAAAATGGATGATTTTGAAGATAAGATGAATGTGTTTTCACACAAAGTCAATGAAGCTAACTGACACCCCAGATACACAAAGAACTAGTTTGACTCTGTAAAAGCTTTTCTTCAAAAGATAAATGGACAAAAGGTCCAGGCAAGTCTCAAAGTAAGAAATTTACACTGTTAACAAGATGAAAAAAATGCTCCAAATCATTGATCATATGAGAAATACAAATGAAAATAACTGAAGTTTGACCTCACACCCATCAAACTGGCAAAGGTGACATAAAGGAAAATGACAAATGATGGAAGGGCTGCCCCCATGGCCTCATTTGGCCTGATCAACATGCCATCAGTGAAGTGTACACCAATTCCCAGGAAAGAGAGGCCTTTTTTAGGTTTCTTCCCTCTCCCACCCCTGAGTATGTGGTAGTAGGAAGGAGCATTCAGGTAGCCCTGAATGGAATAAGATGGCCAAGGTAGGCCTGACAGCTTGCTGAGTAAAAGACACAGGAATAGAGAAACAAGCAGTGCAGAGGCTGATAAGCACAGTGCCACTCAGTGCAGGACTGGCTGCCTGGTCCACCACACTAAGGAGGGCAGGAATGCCTGCATCTGTGGGAATGATTGATTATAAAGTAACATAAGACACCAAGGAAACCAGTGCCATCTGACCTCACAAGCCACATAGGGTTGTTGTGTGGATAAATATAACAGATAAGGGAACAGATACACCAAAATACCCTAGTTTACTTCATCTCTATCCCAGAGAGGAAACAGATTGTTCCACCCCTACCCCGGGGGATCTAATAACACCGTATGTTGGAATTAACCACACTTGGTGGTTTGAGCAACTCCAAGGGTTTCCATGTGGACCTACCCATAATAATCAGTGTAAGGTACAGATACTGACTCCAAAAAACTCATGATACCCATTTCCTCAGCTGTCTGCCATCTGGATGCTCCTTCCTCTCCCCGGGGAACCCAAGGTACTCCAGTGGGCCTACCAGGAGAAGGTCTTGTCATGGTAGCAGCCTGATCTCCAGCAATCAACAACTTGTTCTATCTAGATAAGGTAAAGTCCTTACATGCAAGCGTAGCTGCAGACAGCCTCCTGACCCAGTGTTGGATCTCATAGAACAGTTTTATTTATCTATTTATTTATTTTTAGTTTTCAACATTCATTTCCACAAGATTTTGAGTTACAATTTTTCTCCCCATCTTTATCCTACCCCCACCCCAAAATAGCAAGCCTACTGAATATCCTTTCCCCCAATCTATTCTCTCTTACATCCTCCCCCATCACCCCCCTAACTTTCTAGTAGGGAAAGATGGATTTCTATACCCTAGTGCCTTTATATCTTATTTCCCAGTTGCATGTAAAAAAAATTTTTTTTAAACATTTGTTTTTAGAACTTTGAGTTCCAGATTTTTTCCCTTCTTCCCTCCTTACCCACCCCCACTGGGAAAATAAGCAATTCAATATAGGTTATATATGTGTAGTTACCCAAATCATTTCCACATAGTAGTTATATTATGAAAGACTATATTTCCCTCCCTCCTATCCTGCCCCCCCCACTTATTCTATTTTCTCCTCCCTGTCCCTTTTCAAAAATGTTTGCTTCTAACTACCCTCTTCCCCAATCTGCCATCCCTTCTGTCATCCCCCTCTTATTCCTACCCCCTATTTCCTAGGATAAGATACCCAATTAAGTGTATGTTATTCCCTCCTTAAGCCAAATTCAATGAGAATCAGGTTGTCCCATTCCCTTTCACCTTCCTGCTCTTCCCTCCATTGTAAAAGTTTTCTCTTGCCTCTTTTATATGAGATAATTTACCCTAATCTATCTCTCCCTTTCTCCTTCTCCCAATAAATTCTTCTCTCACCTCTTAATTTTATTTTTTAGATATCATCCCTTCATATTCAACTCATTCTGTACCGTCTGTCTATGTATACATGAACATACATATGCCCACACTCATATATATTTATATATGCATACACCCTCCTATACATACATATATATGTATACAATATATATATATATATATATATATATATATATATATATATATATATATTCCCTTCAACAATCCCCATACTGAGAAAAGTCTTATGAGTTACAATCATCATTTTTCCATGTAAAATGTAAATAGTTCAACTTTAATAAGTTCCTTATGATTTCTTTTTCCTGTTTCCCTTCTCATGCTTCTGTTGCTTCTTGTATTTGAAAGTCAGATTTTCTGTTCATCTCTGATTTTTTCATCAAGAATACTTGAAAATCCTCTATTTCATTGAATGACCATATTTTCCCCTGAAGCATTATACTCAGTTTTGCTGGGTAGGTGATTCTTGATTTTAGTCCTAGCTCCTTTAACCTCCAGAATATCATATTCCAAGCCCTTCGATTCCTTAGTGTAGAAGCTGCTAGGTCTTGTGTTATCCTGATTGTATTTCCACAATACTCAAATTGTTTCTTCCTGACTGCTTGCAGTATTTTCTTCTTGACCTGGGAACTCTGGAATTTAGCCATAATATTCCTAGTTTTCTTTTTGGGATCTTTTTCAAGAGGTGAACAGTGAATTCTTGCAATTTCTCTTTTGCCCTCTGGTTCTATAATATCAGGGCAACCTTGCTTGATAATTTCTTGGAAGATAGTGTCCAGGCTCTTTTTTTGATCATGGCTTTCAAGTAGTCCAATAATTTTTAACTTATCTCTCCTGGATCTATTTTCCAGGTCAGTGGTTTTTCCAATGAGATATTTCACATTGCCTTCTATTTTTTTTTTCATTTGTTTGGATCTGTTTTATAGTATCTTGATTTCTCATAAAGTCATTAGCTTCCAGTTGCTCCAGTCTAATTTTGAAGGATTTATTCTCTTCAGTCAGTTTTTGAAATTCCTTTTCCATCTGCCAAATTCAGCTTTTTAAGGCATTCTTCTCCTCACTGGCTTTTTGGGCCTCTTTTTCCATTTGAGTTAGTCTGTTTTTAAGGTGTTATTTTCTTCAGTATATTTTTGTGTCTCCTTTAGCAGGCTGTTGACTAATTTTTCATTATTTTCTTGCATCATTCTCATTTCTCTTCCCAATTTTTCCTCCACTTCTCTTACTTAATTTTTAAAACCCTTCTTGAGCTCCTCCATGGCCTGTAACTAGTTCATATTTTTCTTGGAGGCTTTTGATGCAGGAGTTCTGACTTCATTGTCTTCCTCCCGTTCCATGCCTTTATCCCTTTTGTCCCCAGAAAAGGATTCTATGGTCTATTCATGCCTCTTTTGCTCGCTCATAGTGCCAGCCAATTACTTGACTTTTGAGCTTTGCCACAATAGAACTCTGCTTCCAGAATGGAGAGAGCTTTGTCCCAAATTGATGGGGTTTTCCACAGCTGCTGGAGCTATTAGAAGAGCATCCTCTCTACATCCCCCACAAGCTTTGGCTCACTGGCCACATACCCCAGGACCACCACCCAAGACTGGAACCCAGATCCAAGCAGGTTAAAGCAAGAGCCATTACCCTCTGAATGGTTGCTTGGTCCCCCTACAATCTGCAGGCCAGGAGCCCCTGAGGCAGCCACTGCCATGCCTCCTCCACTTCTCACCCCAGGGGCAGGGGCCAGACCACACTCTTCTTCCCCCCACCCCCCTGTTCCAACAGAGTTCCCCACTGACCTTTTACTTTGTCTTTGGTATTTATGGGTTGAGAAGTCTGGAAACCACCACAGCTGCTGGGGATTCACTCTTCTGAAGTCTGCTCAGGCTGTGCCTGGTCAGGGCTGCCCTGGGGCCACTCGACTCCCAGTTTGGTGTGATAGACCCTTCCTGTCCACCTGCCAGGCTGCCTTCAGCAGGAGGTTTGTTTCTCTCTGTCTCTTTGTGTGTTCTGTAGCTCTAAAGTTTGTTTAGAGTCATTTTTTTTGCATGTATTGGAAGTGATTGGAGGGGAGCCCACACCAAGTTTGTGCTTCTACTCTGCCATCTTGGCTCCACCCCCTCAATTTCCAATTATTTTCTACCAGAAAAGAGCTGCTATAGGTCCTTTTCTTTTTTGTTTTTTATCTCTTGGAATAAAGATCTAGTAGTGGTATTGCTAGGTCAAAGGGTATGCGTGGTTTTATAGCCCTTTGAGCACAGTTCCAAATTGCTCTCAGAATGGTTGAATCAGTTCACAACTCCACCAAAAGTACATTAAAGTTTCATTTTCCTACATCCCCTCCAACATTTGTCATTTACCTTTTCTGTCTTATTAGCCAATCTAATAGGTATAAGGTAGTACCTCAGAATTGTTTTAATTTGCATTTCTCCAACCAATAGTGATCCAGAGTATTTTTTCATATGGCCATAGATAGCTTTAATTACTTCATCAGAAAACTGATCATATCTTTTGATCATTGGGGAATGGCTCTTATTTTTTTTTTAGATTTGACTCAGTTCTCTATATGTTTGAGAAATGAGGCCTTTATCAGAAAAACCTGCTTCAATTTTTTTTCACAATTACTATTGCTAACTCTATCTCCCTTCATCCCATTCTCCCCATTTATTCTATTTTTTCTTTCCTTTCATGCTGTCCTTCTTTAAAAGTGTTTTGTTTGTGACTACCCCTTTGCCCAATCTGCCCTCCCTCCTATTATCCCCCTTCTCTTATCCCCCTCCCCTCCTACTTTCCTGTAGGGCAAGATTTCCATACCTGGGGCAGCTAGGAGGTGCAGTGAATAGAACACCATCCCTGGAGTCAGGAGGACCTGAGTTCAAATATGGGCTCAAACACTTAACACAAAAACTTGGGCAAGTGCGTGTGTGTGACTTTGGGCAAGTCACTTAACCCCAATTGCCCTCCAAAAAGCAAAAAATAAGGATTTCTATACCCAATTGAATGTGTATGTTATTCCCTCTTTGAGCCAATTCTGATGAGAGTAAGGTTCACTCACTCCCTCTTTTCCTCTTCTGTAAAAACTCTTTCCTCTTTTATGTGAGATAACTTATCCCATTCTACCTCTCCCTTTCTCCTTCTCCTAGTACATTCCTCTCACCCCTTAATTTTACTTTTTAGATATAATCCCTTCATATATTCAACTCACACCTGTACCCTCTGTCTATATATACTCAAACTACCCTAATAATGAGAAAGGTCTTATGAGTTACAAATATCATCTTCCCAAGTAAGAATGTAAAGAGTTTGACCTTATGTCCCTTTCCCATTTACCTGTTTAGGCTTCTCTTGAGTCTTGTATTTGAAAGCCAAATTTTGGATTCAGCTCTTGTCTTTTCATCAAGTATGCTTGAAGTCCTCTATCTCAATTTTCCCTCCTGAAGGATTATATTCAGTTTTGTTTACTAGGTGATTCTTCATTGCCCTCTTTTGCCCTACAGAATATCATATTCCAAGTCCTCCAATCCTTTAAGGTAGAAACTGCTAAATCTTGTGTTTTCCTTACTGTAGCTTCACAAATCATGAATTATTTCTTCCTGGCTGCTTCCAATATTTTCTCCTTGAGCTGGGAACTCTGGAATTTGGCTATAATATTCCTGGCAGTTTCATTTTGGGAAACTTTTCAGGAGGTGATCAGTGGATTCTTTCCATTTCTATTTTACCGCCTGGTTCTAGAATATCATGACAGTTTTCCTTGATAATTTGTTGAAAGATGATGTCTAGGCTTTTTTTATCATGGGTTTCAGGTAGTCTAATAATTTTTAAATTATCTCTCCTGGATTTATTTACCAGGTCAGATGTTTTCCCAATGAGATGTTTCATGTTGTCTCCCATTGTTTTCATTCCTTTGGTTTTGTTTTAATATTTCATGATTCTCATAAAGTCATTAACTTCCATTTGCTCTATTCTAATTTTTAAGGAATTATTTTACTCAGTGAGCCTTTGGACCTCCTTTTCCATTTGGTCAGTTCTACTTCTGAAGGCATTCTTCTCCTCATTGGTTCTTTGGACCTCTTTTGCCATTTGATCTAGTGTGCTTTTAAAGGTGTTGTATTCTATTTTTTGTGTGTCTTCTTTACCAAGCTGTTGACTAATTTTTCATGATTTTCTTGAATCACCCTCATTTCTCTTCCCAATTTTTCCTCTACCTCTCTTACTTGATTTTCAAAATCCTTTTTGAGCTCTTCCATGGCCTGAGATAAATTCACATTTTTCTTGGAGGCTTTGGATGTAGGATCTTTGACGTTATTATCTTCTTCTGAGTGTATGTTATGATCTTCCTCAAGTCTGTCCCTACTCCAACCCATCTTCTATTCAGCCTGACCATGTCACCCTTCTATTCAGTAAACTCTCATGACTCCGTATTGCCTCTAAGAGCAAACACTAGATGTTCTGTTTGACATTCAAAGTCCTCTATAACTCAGTCCCTCCCTCCCTTTCCAGTCTTCTCACACCTTTCTCCCTGACATGTTTTCTTTGATCCAGTGACACTGGCCTCCTTGCTGTTCCACGAACAAGACCCTCCATCTCTCAGCTCCAGGCATTATGTCTGGCTGTCCCCTGTGTCTGGAATGCTCTCCCTCTGCTCCAATTACTGACCTCCTTAGTTTCCTTTAAATCCCAACTAAAATTTCACCTTCCTACCCCCTCTTAATTCCAGTGCCTTCCCTCTTATTTCCTATTTATCCTGTATGTAGTTTGTACACATTTGTTTGCATTTTTTTTAAGCAATTGGGGTTAAGTAACTTGCTCAAGGTTACATGGCTAGTCATTATTTGTGTGTGGGTGCTCATTTTCTGAGGCCGGATTCAATCTCAGGTCATCCCAACTCCGAGGCCAGCGCTCTTACTCACTGCGCCACCTAGCTGCCCCTTTTTTAGGGCAATTGGGGTTAAGTAACTTGCCCAAGGTCACACGGCTAGGTTTTTATTTGTGTGGATTAAGTGTCTGAGACCGGATCCGAACTCAGGTCCTTCTGACTCCAGGGCCGGTGCTCTACTCACTGCGCCACCTAGCCGCCCCCTTGTTTGCATTTTCTCTCTCCCATTAGATTACAAGCTCCTTGAAGACAGGGACTGTCTTTCGCCTTTCTTTATATTTTCAGTGCTTAATACAATGCCCGTCACATAGAAGGAGAATAATAAATATTTACTGACTGACCCATTCCCTTGCAGATCCCATCAGGGACCTGGCTGTAATGCAGCAGGAATTCATCCCCATGTGCCCAGGTATGTGCAACTCCCCATCTTAACCACCTAAAAAGGGACAAAGAATAGTCTCTCTGTATGGAGGGAAGGGATACATAAAAGAGGGATGAGGAACGTCCTGGTTTATGTTACTTGTGGGAGGCACCCCTATCCAATTAAGGAGGTTCAGAATTCACATAAACAGAATGCTTGGCACTCCAAGAAAGACCCAAGGCAATTTCTTTAGAATATTTATTCAGAATATATGTATATATAGGCAAGTGAGAAAGAAACTGGAGATAACAGAGTAAGAGGCTTAAAGATAGCAGAATAAGAGCAACTATGATTAATGGTGGATATGTATATATATATATATATATTTACATATTTACAAGCATCACCGTTTCAGGGAAGCACCAACACCTGACCACACAAGCTGGGGAATCCCAGGTACAGCCATCAGGGTCCCGCACGGGAGGGTCCCAGGCAGAGCGTCCTCTCCATGGATGATTCCAATTTGGGGTCTGAATCTTACAGTTTAAGTAGTGCTGAGAACAAAGAAGGTATACTGCCAGGTGTTTTTTAGCAAGCATTGGTATCTTGTGTGGGGCCTGGGAGGGAGGCCAGTCCCTCCAAGCCCCGCCCCCCCAAGAGTGATGTTTCCTTGGAGTGGCTAGTTCCAGGAGTTGGGCAGTTATCATATCTCTTCTCACGGACCTGACCAGGCTCCCAGGAGAGAAGTAGCCCTCAAGTTCTCAGGATCCCTGTTCCCAAACAACTCAGGGTAATAGAAAGGTCATATTGAGTTGGGGCCTTGGTTTGTATAATCTTATTCCTCACAGAGGGGCTTACCTTGCCCCTACAACCCCCAGACTCCTTCCATATACCCCCATTTCATTATCATGTATAATATCTTTGTTATACTTGGAGACTCGTTCTTTTGACATACCTACCAACCTTTTCCTCCTGTTCTTTCCTACTATTTTCAGCCTTGGGCATAGGAATTTTTTGTACTAGTTTTGCATTTAAACTGGTCCCTGGATCAGAATTTGGTAATTATTTCTATATCTCTGTGAGGCTAGCTGGAATATTGGAATTTGTTTATTTTTCTGGAATTTTGTTTGATTTCGTGTATATAATTATTTCCTCTGAGGGGGATAGTTTGTAAACTTTCCCCATTGTTTTTGTGGTTGTGTTTGTCCTCTGTTCTCAAAGAGAACCATGACATCAGAGAGATGATGACATGACTTGCAAATGAATTGTATTTAAGTGAGGAGGGCTGTGCAAAGCCACCAGACTCACTTTGTCCTCTAGAGCCATTTGGGTCCAGTGACAAGATATGGATCAGGACAACTGGAGATGGCCCGAGATGCAGTAGGGAACCCTGGCCTTTTTAAGCTAAGGTCTTTTGAATAGTTTCATAGAACCATCTGCAAACAGGGTGCCACCGTGGCAGCCACAAAGTCCTATTTCTCTCTCTCTCTCTCTCTCTCTCTGCTTTTTGGAGGGGGGAAGGCAGGGCAATTTGGGTTAAGTGACTTGCCCAAGGTCATACAGCTAGTAAGTGTTAAATGCCAGATTTGAACTCAGGTCTTCCTGAATCTAGGGCTGGTGTTCTATTCACTGTACCACCTAGCCACCCCCAAAGTCCTATTTCTGACACAAACCAGTTATATGACTCTAGCAAGTAACCTACCTTCTCAACATTCAAGACAATTCTCTACATGACTATAGACATCAGAGAAAGCATCGCTCTGCCTAGTAGAGGTAGTCCTTTCTCCTGAGAGTTCCCAGCCCTACTAAGGAAATCTATCTTTTTCCCACAGTGAGCAGATTATCCTTATGTACATATAAAATACATTTTTCAATTTTTCCTGATCTTTTCCATTTTGAGATGCATATTAATAATAAATCATAAATCCAATGCATAATAATAAGAGAATAATAGGAAATTTCATTTGCATTCTCCAGTTATAAGATGGAGTTGTCTCAGGCAGTTTTCAGAGGAAGAAAGTAAAGATATCTATAAACATATTTAAAAATGCTCTAAATCACTATTTTTTAAAGCAATTGGGGGTTAAGTAACTTGCCAAAGGTTACATGGCTATTATTTTTGTGTGGGTGTTAAGTATCTGAGGCCAGAATGGATCCCAGGTCCTCCCAACTCTGGGGCCGGCACTCTTACTCATTGTGTCACCTAGCAACCCCTTTAAATCACTATTGATTAGAGAAATGCAAATCAAAACAACTCTGGGGTACCACATCTTACCGGTCAGATTGGCTAAGATGACAAAACAGGAAAATGACAAATGCTAGAGTGGATGTGGAAAAATTGGAACCCTAATGCATTGTTGGTGGAGTTGTGAACTGATCCAACCATTCTGGAGAGCAATCTGGAATTATGCTCAAAGGGCCATAAAAAAGTGCATACCTTTTGACCCAGCAATACCACTTCTAGGGCTATATCCCAAAGAGATCAGAGAAGTGGGAGGAGGACCAGTATGTACAAAAATATTTATAGCATCTCTTTTTGTGGTGGCAAAGAATTGGAAGTTAAAGGGGGTGCCCATCAACTGGGAAATGGCTGAGCAAGTTGTGGCATATGAATGTAATGGGATGCTATTGTGCTATAAGAAATGAGGAGCAGACTGACTTTGGAATAACCTGGAGAGACTTATACAAACTGATGCTGAGTGAGGAGAGCAGAACCAGGAGAACTTTGTACACAATCACAGACACAACATATATGTGAAGACTTACTTTGATAGACTGGGCTCCTCTCAGCAATGCAAGGTTATAAGACAACTCCAAAGGACTCATGATGGAAAGAAATATCCACATTAATAGAAAGAACTACAGAGTCTGAATGCAGACTGAAGCAAACTACTTGCTCCTTCTCTTTTGTCTTTTGTTTTGTTTTGTTCCTTCTTTCTCATTGTTCACTCCATTGGTTATAACTACTTGACTAATGTTTAACGCAAAGGTATTTGTAGAACCTATATCAGATTGCATGCTGCCATGGGGGGTGGGGAGAGGGGAGAAAATGTGGAACTCAAGGGATTGTGGAACTGAATGTTGTGAACTAAAACTAAATAAATATTTTTTTAAGATGGAGTTGTTTCTCAGTGATTCTCCCAAGAAAGTCCTGGTTATTACCATTTTTTTTTTCAATTCTTTTAATGGATGCTCTCTCCAAGCTTTTTCTAAACAAGCTCTCTCCCATAATTTATCTGCTGCCAACATGAAGATAGTAGTAGGCCAAATGGGTCTTGGTGAAGCTTATTGCTGTGCTATGTGGTGAAGGGCAAGTTCGGTGGTGTGCTGTTACATCATTATTTGTGTTTTCATGATTTTGAATTTGTGCCTGTTGTATTGGTGTTTGCTATTGTCTTGTTTGCATCCTGAATTACTGTAGATGTGATATTTGTTAATGGCAGACAGTTGTTTGCTTGAGTTAATATTACTGGTCTTGTTGAACTTGTAGAACAGAGCAATCTTTTAAAAAGATAGGTTGAGGAATCATCCGGGGGCGGAGCCAAGATGGCAGAGTAGAAACAGCACTTCCAAGGTGCTCTGCCCCACACAACTTCCAAACAATGTAAAAGGGGACTCTGAACAACTTCTGGAGCCCCAGCACCGACAGAACGACACAGAGAAGCTAACCTCCAGCTGAGGACAGCCCAGCAGCCCTGCAGCAAGCGGCCAGCACAGCACTCTGAGAGTGGGCAGCACAGCAAGCTGGGAACCAACAGCGCAGTGCTCTGGGAGCTGAGCCCAGGCCCACGTGAGCCGAGGTTTTAGCCCTAGGGCGGCTGGGCCAGCAGCCCGCTGGAGGGACCCCAGAACACCAGCAGCTGTGGCGATTCCAGAATTATCAGCACAGATATGCCTAGGACAAAGTGAGAGGTTAGTGCCCTATGGACTTTGGGACCAGTATTTGGGGAACACGTTGGCTTCCTCCCCTGGGGGCGAAAAGCTGCTGAAGAAACGTGGCACAGAAGCCATTTTGCAACATCACTGGCAACTCTAGCTCCTGGTCTGCGAACTGTAGGGAGATCCAGAAATCAGTCTGGGGGCTAATCGCTCTTGCTTTAAACTGCCTGGATCTGGATTGTGGTCTGGGGGGGAGGTTTGGGGTGGGTATCCAATTTGCCAGAGCAGGTAGAGGCTTTACAGAGGCCATCCAACCTGCGGAAGTTGTGAAGACCCCACGTTTGGGACAGAAGCTCTCCTGTCTGGTGGCAGAGTCCTACTGTGGCAACAAGCCCCAAATCAAGTAATTAAGTGGCAACATGCCTAGGCAAAAGAAACAAAATAAGCAGAAAAATTCAACATTGGACTCCTATTTTAGGGGCAAAGAGGATCAAAGCATGGAGGAGGACTATGAGGTCAGAACTCCTGCACCAAAAACTCCAAATGAAAATACAAGCTGGCTACAGGCCATAGAGGACCTTAAAAAGCAGATAAGAGAAGTGGGGGAAAAATTGGGAAGACAAATGATAAAGATGCAAGAAAAGTATGAAATGACAGTCAACAGCCTGACTGAGGAAAATAACACCTTAAAAAATAGACTAACTCAAATGGCAAAAGAGGCTCAGAAAGGCAATGAGGAGAAGAATGCCTTAAAAAGCCGAATTTGCCAGATGGAAAAAGAATCTCAAAAGCTCACTGAGGAGATTCATTCTTTAAGAGTTAGACTGGAGCAAATGGAAGCTAGTGACTTTATAAAAAGGTTGAAATGCATTATGTTATAGGTGTAAATAATGACAGAGATCTCCTAATATTAGGACTAGACCCATATTATAATGACAAAGACATTTTGAGAATTTTTCACAGAAATCTAAGAGATTTGGAATATTATATAATTGTTTTGAAAACATGACTTTGTTCCAAAGCAATTGAGATATTAGGAAACAATTTGAGCACAAAACAAATTTAGTGTTTCCTTATGCAAGATTTCACCCTCGAAAAACAGGGAGAAAATAAAGAAAACTGCCCTCCTTTATAATAACTCCCAAGCTGCAACCCCTCCAATGCCCACTTCCACAAGAAAATTTGATGGCTTTGTCAAGGTGAAGTGCCATATTTATAATATTTCTTCTGGTGCAGTAGAAGCTGTGGGCTGAAGAAGTCTGGATCTTCCCAAATCCCTCTTCAACCTTTCCAGAGTTGCTGTTCCCCAGGCTCTTGGTGGTCTCCCACAATAACTTGACTTTACCAGGCTAGGCCTTGTGGGAACCTGAGAAGCATCCAGAGGCCACAGATGCTATCACTATTGATTGTAGCAAGTATGTATTTCTGAAACACTTAATCTTTATAAAGCTGAGCTACTATTTTGATTAGATTCCTTTTTTTTAATGTGTGTGATGGATAAAATCTGAAATAACTGAGGAAACAAAGATTCAAGCTTTTGTATTGATTTATTAAGAATGCATGGGGTGGCTAGGTGGTACAGTGAGTAAGAGCGCCCAGTCTCAGAGTTGGGATGACCGGGGATCGAATCCGGCCTCAGAAAATGAGCACCCACACATAAATAATGACTATCCATGTAACCTTGAGCAAGTTACTTAACCCCAATTGCTTTAAAAAAAAAAAAAGAATGCATGTCAATTGCATAACAAATTTGGACCAGGTCCCCTTAGCTGGGGCTGGACCCTAGGGGAAGACAAATTTTATGCATTAAAAGAAAGCAATTAACAGTATATAAACCAGGATACAAGAATTAGGAGCTTTCCAAGTTGGGAGGAGGATGAGAGAGTTTCAGGAGGTGGGGGTGGGGAGGAGAGCAAGCAGGTAAACTGTTCCAGATATAAAACAGGATGTCAGTCAATTCTGATGATTAACAAGCAGGTGGAATTTATAGGAAAATGAAACTTGGACTCAAAAGGGAGGCAGTTTTACAATAAGGAGTCAGTTTGGTTTACATCATTCCCATAGTCCTCTCCTATGTTATACCCCAATTTCATTTTCCCCAGAAACTCTGTGGATTTTGTTGTTGATTCTGCATTGTGTAGTGATTGTTAGGAATACTTATGTCATATTATAGTAGGACTGACTGTATACTATCATAAAAGCAAGTATGGTAAGTCAAGAAGCTTTACGTGAATTATTCAGATAATTTGACTGTGCAGACAAGCTGGAGACCAGACAGTAGGAAATAGTGCCTGGAGAGAGACTACTATAGAAATCTAACCAAGGAGGAGAAGAGGAAGAATGAGGAAGATGAGCACAAGGAGAAGGATGAAGACGGGAAAGAATTGATAACTTTCGTAAATGATTTCTGTAGGGACCCACTGCCTCCAAAATGCAGCACTAAATTTTGCAAATGTAACCCCTATCCCCAAACCCATTGGTATGGGTGGAGATGAATGCTTTGCCCTTTGTGAAGAGCAGGCTGGAGTTGGTGAGAAGCAAGGGCTTAAGTTTTTGTCCAGTCCCCTTTCTGGTGCTCTTCCAGGCCAGACTTATCAGGCTTTGAGACGAGGCACTTCAGGCTCTTCAGGTTTCCAAATTGAGGAGAGAATATGGATGAGGCCAACCTCCCTTCAGGTTGCTAAAGGGAACTCTTGAGAGGAGCAAGCAGCCTCCACCATGTCCCTATTCCCAGCTTGCTACACTAGAGACTGCAGGGAGTTTCCCCTTGGCTGAGATCCAGGACCCTCTCTCCTGGTTGGGCTGAGTTACCTTGCTCCCAATAGGAGAGCTCCTTCACTCTGTATTGTCTATTATATAGCCTCTTATGCACAGTATATCTTCTCTGATTTCTGTTTTGCTATGATTTAAATAAATGGGTTTCTTTGTTATTCTCTAAATGTGCTCATTGTGGAACTGGTATTTGGTGGGACAAGGGTCAAGCCTTGGATATAGAACTTAAGGTCCCCTTTCCTCCCAGGAATGACCAAAGGATCAGAAGTTGGATGGAATTCGATCATATCCTCTATATAAACAAGATATAAAAGGAGCAGATAGATATGTTTTTAGCCTGGTAGCCCCTCTCTCTGAGCCTCTGGCTCCAACCTCCTGCTTCCCCTCTTGGCAGGAATGAAAGTCTCTCTTGGAGAAGGGTGGAGGGAGAAGAGGCAGGAGATGTCTATTCTGCCTCCCTTTGAGCCACATACAATGACACCTTTCTCCGCAGGAGGTCCTCTCTACACATGTGGGGCCCATTCTCTCTACACAGGGTTCTTTCCCTATATATGGGAGCACTGTCCATAGGAACATAATCTCTGGTCACTTATTTTTGCAGGATATTATGGTTTTGGGGGGACTAGTTGTTCATTTTTCTAAAAGTTGGGACAATCTCCTTTTTGTCCTGGGCTTAATTCATAGCATTTTGTTTTCTCAAGAACAGCCTGTTGTGGTTTTTTAAAAATATTTTTCAAATTTATTATTTGTTTGTTTATTAGTATTCTTTTCTTTTTAAATTTAGAGTTCCAAATTTTCTCTTTCCCTCCTCCTGCCTCACCCCCTAAGAAGGCAAGCAATATGATTTTAGTTATACATGTGAAATCATGCAAAACATTTCCATGTTAGCCATATTTTTTAAAAAGCAAGAAAAATAAAGAAAGTGAGAAAATTACACTTCAATTTGCAATCAGAGTTCACCAGTTCTCTCTCTGGAGGTGGACAGCATTTTTTCATCATGGATCCTTTGGAATTGTCTTGGCTCATTGTATTGATCAGAGTAGCCAAGTCTTTCACAGTTGATGATCATTACAACATTGCTGTTACTGTGCACAATCATCTCCCAGTTCTTCTCACTTCACTTTGCATGAGTTCATATAGGTCTTGTCATGTTTTTCTGAAAGCACCCTCTTGTCATTTCCCATAGCACAACACTATTCTATTACAATTATATACCACAACTTTTTCAGCCATTCCCCAATTGATGAGCATCTCCTCAATTTCCAATTCTTTGCCACCACAAATAAGTCCTTTTCCTTTTTGTTTTATCTCTTTGGAATACACACCTAGTAGTAATGAGGATATACACCTGCTATTGCTGAGCTCAAAGTACATGCATAATTTCATAGTGTTTGGGCATAGTTCCAAACTGTTCTCCAGAAAGATTAGACAAGTTCACTACTTCTATCATGTACCTATTAGTGGACCTATTTTTCCCCCATTCCCTCTAGCATTTATCATTTCTGATAAGTCTTAAGTGGTATCTCAGAGTTGTTTTAATTTTCATTTCTCTAATCAATAGTGATTTAGAACACTTTCATATGACTATAGATAGCTTTGATTTTTCCTTCTGAAAACAGTTTATAACTTTTGACCATTTATCAATTGGGGAATGGTTCTTATTTTTATAAATTTGACTCAGTTGTATATTTAGTATGTATTTGGGAAATGAGGCCTTTTATCAGAGAAACTTGCTGTAAATTTTTTAATATCACTTCCTTGTTTATGGTATCTTTTAGTAAAATGTGGTTTCCCTGATTATCCCTTTTAATTAAGTTTATTTTTGTTTTTGCTTTGTCTGAGATCATGATTACTACCCCTGCTTTTTTTTTTACTTTAGCTGAAGTACAATAGATTCTGCTCTAGCCCTTTATTTTAACACTATGCGTGTCTCTCTGTTTTAAGTGTGTCTCTGGGAAACATATTGTTGGATTTTGGTTTCTAATTCATTCTGCTATCCACTTTCTTTTTTATCAGTGAGTTCATCCCATTCACATTCACAGTTATGATTACTGTGTATTTCCTTCCATCCCATTTTCTTCTGTTTCTTCTTCTCTCTCTCGTTTTATCCTGTCCCTCCTCAAAAGCCTATTTTGCTTCTAACCACTGCCTCCCTTAATCCACCATTCCCTTTATCAACCTGCCCCCCTCTTTCTCTTTTCCCCTTCCCCTCCTATTTCTCTATTACATTTCTATATATAACTGGGTGTATATATTTATGTTCTACCTTCTTTGAACTAATTCCAATGAGAGTGAGATTCAAGTATTGCCTGCCACCCTATCCTACCCATTTTCCTATCCATTGTAAAAGTTCTTTGTCTGACTCTTTTATTTGAGGAAATTTTCTCCATTCTGCCTCTTCCTTTTTCCTTCCCCCTATGCATCCCTTTTTCTCACCATTTTTTTTCTTTTGGAGATCATTCCAACATAATTGACTCACATGCATGGCCTCTATGAAAACTATTTTTAACTGCTCTAATAATGATAAAGTTCTTAGGAGTTACATGTATCATCTTCTCATTGTTGTTGTTCAATCATTTCATTTGTGTTTAACTCTGTGATCCCATTTGGAGTTTTCTTGGCAAAGATACTGGAGCAGTTTACCATTTCTTTCTCCAGTTCATTTTACAGATGAGGAAACTGAGGCAAACAGACTTAAGTGATTTGTTCAGAGTACCACAGCTAGTATGAGGCCAGATTGGAATTTAGGAAAATGAGTCTTCCTGACTCTAGGCCCAGTAGTATATTTATAAGATACCATCATCTTCCCCCAGAGAAATATAAACAGTTTAACTTTATTAAGACCCTTATGATTACTCTTTCATGTTTGCCTTTTATGGCCTCTTGAGTCATGTGTCTGAAAGTCAAATTTTCTATTCTGCTCTGGTCTTTTTATCAGGAATGCTTGAAAGTCCTCCATTTCATTAAATATCCATTTTCCCCCCTGAATGATTATACTCAGTTTTGCCAGGTTTTTCTTGATTGTAATACTAGCTCCTTTGCCTTCCAGAATATCATATTCTAAGCCCTCCACTTCCTTAATGTGGAAGTCACTAAATCTTATGTGATCCTAAATGTGGCTCTAACAATATTTGAATTGTTTCTTTCTGGCAGCTTGAAGTATTTTCTCTTTGACCTGGGAGCTCTGGAATTTGGCTATAATATTCCTGGAAGTTTTCATTTTGAGATCTCTTTCAGGAGGTGATTGGTGGATTCTTTTTTTTATCAAATGCTTTATTAACTTCTAGTTTATATCATTCATTTCTGCAAGATTTTGAGTTACAAATTTTCACCCCATTTTTCCCCTACCCACCACCCCAAAATAGCAATCTCACTGGATATCCCCTCCTTCATCTGCTCTCTCCCATATTTTCTCCCATACCCCCTCCAACTTTCCAGTAGGGCACAGTGGATCTCTATGCCCCAGTGCCTGTATATCTTATTTTCCATTTACATGTAAAATAATATTGATAATAGTATATATATGTATATATACATATACATATACATATACATACATATATATGTGTGTATTTTTAAACATTTGATTTTGAAACTTGGAATTCCAGATTCATTCCCTTCCTCCCTTGTCACCCACCCTTACTGAGAAGATAAGCAATTCAATATAGGTTGTACATGTGTAGGTAATACAAAACATTACCATAGTAGATATATTGTAAAAGACTGACTATATTTCTCTCCCTCCTATCCCACCTCCCACTTGTTCTATTCTCTACTATAATCCTGTCCCTTTTCAAAAGTGGATGCTTCCAACTTCCCTCTCCCCCAGCCTGCCCTTCCTTCCATCCTCCCCCCTCTCATCCCCTTCTCCCCTACTCTCCTGTAGGGTGAGATAACCTGTTTAGTGTGTATGTCATTCCCTTCCTAAGCCAAATTCAATGAGAATAAGGTTGACCCATTCCCTTTTGACTTCCTGTTCTTCCCCTCCATTGTAACCATTTTCCCTTACCTCTTCTATATGAGATAGTTTACTCCATTCTGTCTCTCCCCATCTCCTCTCATTATATTCCTCTCTCACCTCTTAATTTCACCTTTTAAGGCGCAATGAGTAAGAGTGCCGGCCTCGGAGTTGGGATGACCCGAGATCAAAATCCGGACTCAGAAAAATGAGCACCCACACATAAATAATGACTAGCCGTGTGACCTTGAGCAAGTTACTTAACCCCAATTGCTTAAAAAAAAAAAATTTCACCTTTTAAGTATCATCCCTTCCCATTAAACAGGTCCTTTGGAGGGCAGCTAGGTGGCGCAGTGAGTAGAGCGCCGGCCCTGGAGTCAGAAGTTCAGATCTGGCCTCAGACACTTAACACACACAAACAAAAAAACCTAGCTGTGTGACCTTGGGCAAGTTACTTAACCCCAATTGCCCTCCAAAAAGAAAAAAAAAAACAAAAACAGGTTCCTGTGCCGTGTACACATATATACACACATTCACATATGTATTCATACGCCTATATACCCTCCTATATAGACATATATATGTATGTGTATGTATACATTTTTATATATATAAACATTTCTATTCCCTTCAATTATTCTCATAGTGAGAAAAATTTCATAAGTTACAATTATCATTTTTCCATGTAGGAATGTAAATAGTTCAACTTTCATAAGTTCATTATGATTTCTTTTCCCTGTTTACCTTCTCAAGCATCTCTTGCTTCTTGTATCTGAATGTCAAATTTTCTAAGTAGGGGCAGCTAGGTGGAGAAGTGAGTACAGTGCCGGCCCTGGAGTCAGAAGGACCTGAGTTTAGTTCTGGCCTCAGACACTTAACACACACAAACAAAAACCTAGTCGTGTGACCTTGGGCAAGTTACTTAACCCCAATTGCCCTCTAAAAAGAAAAAAAAAAGAATGCTTGAAAGTCCTCTATTCCACTGAATGACCATATTTTCCCCTGAAACATGATACTCATTTTTGCTGGGTAGGTGATTCTTGGTTTTAATCCCAGCTCCTTTGCCCTCCAGAATATCATATTCCAAGCCCTTCAGTCCCTCAGTGTAGAAGCTGCCAGATCCTGTGCTATTCTGATTGTGTTTCCACAGTATTCAAATTGTTTTTCCAATGAGATGTCTCACATTTTCTTCTATTTTCTTCATTCTTTTAACTTTGTTTTATTGTTCCTTGATGTCTCATAGTCATTAGCTTCCACTTGCCCAATTCTAATTTTTAAGGAATTTTTTTCCAGTGAGTTTTGTCCCTCTTTTTCTATTTGGCTAATTCTGTAGGTATTATTTTTAAGGGTTTTTTTAAGGTATTATTTTCTTCAGTATTTTTGTGCCTCTTTTATCAAGTTATTAGTTCTCTTTTCATAATTTTTTGTATCACTATAATTTCTTTTCCCAATTTTTCTCTAGCATTCTTATCTCTTAAACTCTTCTAGGATTCTTGTTGAACTTGGGTCAAATTAGTATTTTTCTCTAAGGCTGTATAACTGTTTTCAAATTGTTATCTTCTTCTGAGTTTATGTCTTGGTCTTCTCTATCACTGTAGTAGCTTTTTATGGTCAAATCATTTTTGTTGTTGTTTGTTTATTATTCTTGACTTTCAACTTTATGTTAAAGTTGGGCATTGCTCCCCTGGGTGTAGGGAGGCGCTGTCCCAAGCTTCAGACATTTTTGTGCTGCTATTTTCAGAGCTAGTTCTTGTGGTCTGCAAGTTTTCAGTGCTTTCAAGGTGGTGTGATCTAGGGAGAGGTGTGGTCACTGCTCTCTTTTTTTTTTTTTTTAAGCAATTGGGGTTAAGTAACTTGCTCAAGGTTACACGGCTAGTCATTATTTATGTGTGGGTGCTCATTTTCTGAGGCCAGATCTGATCTCGGGTCATCCAAACTCCGAGGCCGGCGCTCTTACTCACTGCCACCTAGCCGCCCCTTTAGGGCAATTGGGGTTAAGTAACTTGCCCAAGGTTACACGGCTAGGTTTTTTTTGTTTGTGTGGATTAAGTGTCTGAGGCCGGCTCCGTACTCAGGTCCTTCTGATTCCACGGCCGGTGCTCTATTCACTGCGCCACCTAGCCGCCCCGTGGTCACTGCTCTCTTGATCTGTTCTCTGGTCTTTACCCAGGAAGGACCTCTGGTACCTTGCAGCCTCAAAAACTAGTGCTCTTTGCTTTGGAATTGAAACCAGGACCCCTGCTCCCTTGTGACCCAGTGCTCCTTTCTGCCCTGGAACTACAACTCATATGGGCAATAGAGTTGTCAATCAGCATCAGCTGTGCCTAGTGGGACCAAAGGATCCCCTATAATCTTCTAACTGGGGCTAATTGACTACACCTTTGAGCCCAAATAGAATTTGTAAGCTAACAACTTTCTTGAGAAACTTGGAGGATCTTTTCCTAAGGTCATCTCCTTTTGTCTCAATTCTTACTTAGCCCTTAGCAAACAAATGGGTATTACCTCAACCAGGGAAACTGAAGCCTGGGAAACAACCTCGATTTAGACAAAGAGTTTTGGCATTTTCTTGTAGCCAGTTCTGTTTCAAAGGTGAGATTTTGTCTTCCCATTCTAATGTTTTGTTTTGTTTTGTTTTTTCCTTTTGGAGGGCAATTGGGGTTAAGTAACTTGCCCAAGGTCATACAGCTAGGTTTTTATTTGTGTGTGCGTTAAGTGTCTGAGGCCGGATCCAAACTCAGGTCCTTCTGACTCCAGGGCTGACACTGCGCCACCTAGCCCCGCCCCCCCCCCCTTGTCTTCCCATTCTAGAAAATATTTGTGCTTACATTTTTTGTTTCATTTTCTCTTCATAGGAAGTAGAATTTTCTTTTTGGAGCCACAATTTTGTTTCTTCTTGGTTATATCCTGGAATATTTTTTCCATTGTAACTTTATTTATATTAGTTTTTTGGAGATGTGGGTAGAGCTCCAGGCCTAGAGTCAGGAAGACTCATCTTCCTGAATTTAAATCTGGCCTCAGACACTTACTGATGTGGTTTGTGGTTCTGGGAACCAAGAAATACAAAGATACAGGGTGGGTCTACCTCAAAAGAATTCAATCTTTTCAAGCTTTCTTTCCATCAGAGTAGTGAGGTTTGTTATACACCAATGGGTGTACAAGATTTCTAGTAAATCTTCTAATTTGATAGAGACAAGATTGATACTTATATGAAAAAAAACTGTGGAAAGATATGGATTGGGATCAAGGAGTGGCAGGCAGCTTGGGCTGGACCAGGTGCAGACAATGGAAGGAGTTAAGTAGTAGAGCAGCAAAGGAAAGACAGTTAAAAATCCTTACTGGGATGGGCCAGATGCCTTAGGTGAACACCTGGGATTTGGGCTGCTGAAATGTATGAGAAAGTTCAAAGACTGAGGGTCTTTCCCTTTTTAGGGGGTCAGGTCCCATAACCCCATTACTTACTAGCTATGTGACCCTGGACAAGTCACTTAACCCTGTTTACCTCAGTTTTCTCATCTGTAAAAGGAACTGGAGAAGGAAATAGCAAACCACTCCAGTATATTTGCCAAGGAAGCCCCAAAATTAGGTTAGGAAGACTCAGACACAACTCAAAAATGACTAAACAGCTTTATCCTGACTTGACTTCATCCTGTTGTTATTTGGTAATGTCCAATCCTTTTTTACTCCATTTAGGGTTTTCTTAGCAAAGATACTGGATTGGTTTGCCATTTCCTTCTCCAGTGGATTTAGGCAAACAGAGGTTAAGTGACTTTCCCAGTGTCACATAACTAGTAAGTGCTTGAGGCTGGATTTTAACTCAACTCTTCCTGATACCAGTCCCAGTGATCTATCCACTGCAGCACCACCTAGCTGCCTTAGACTGCATTCCACTGTCATGTAATTGCTACATTCATTGATATGATATATTTCATGAAAGTCTGAATGTTATTGAATATATAATTAATTGCTATTTGGTGATGTGATGAGAGAAAAATCTCTTCTTTTAGTTCATGTGGTAGGTTATTGCTGTTGAAATAAATCTACCACAATGCAGAATTTATAGAGGTAAGAAAAACCTTGGTTATATTATCCTTAAGCAGAGGTTCAGGCTTTAGGGAGAAAAATTAATCCTGAATGATAATTAGAATTCTCTGGCAAGTTTTTAGAGAGAAAATTACACGAGAGAGACAGAGAAATAAATTGTTACATATTGCAATCTTTTTTTCTTTTTGGAGGGGGTAAAAGACAGGGCAATTGGGGTTAAGTGACTTACCCAAGGCCACACTACTTGTGTCTGAGGCTAGATTTGAACTCAGGTCCTCCGGACTCCAGGGCCAGTGCTCTATCCACTGCACTACTTAGCCATCCCTATAAAAGTTTTTAGAAGACAGATTTATAATTTCATGCTTCTTCAATGTCAAAAAAGTAGAACAAGTTTAGTTAAGCATAGTCATATTCTCACCTATCTCCTAAGGAAACAAACATATTTAAACAAGACTCTATAAGTAAACTAAGTCAGGTTATAGATTAAACTATATTCAGAAGGTTCACAATGGGCTGGTTGAGAGAGGAGATTTGTGGGTCTACAGAGTAAAATCCCTTCCTCAAATAAGGTAAATCAAATTACTTTGGGAAGCCTTGACTCCTTTTTCTGGTGGTTGGGGTGGGGAGTTATTTTCTGAGAAATGTCTGAGGCCTTAAGTAAATTTTCACATCCCATGGGACAGGTTTCAACCAGTTCAATAACCTTCCCCTAAATAATAAAAATTAATTTAAAAAATTAAAGACGAAAAATTATTATCATATATATGAAGAATGTCAAAAAGTCTTCCCTTAATATCATCATTCTATAAATCAGGTTTAACTAGGTGAGGTTAATATTAACAGAAAACAGTCTTCAGTTAACCAAAATGTTCCAGGAGGAATGACATATCAAAAATTAATAAAAGGAAATGAAAAATTCTCATTTCAGTTTTCCCTGTTCTGATCATAGAGAAGTCTACAATACAGCTTTGATTGCATGCTTATTAATGGGTATGTTCACATTAGAATTTTGGTATACACCTCTGCAGGTAAACATCAGGAAACATTAAAGCACAGCTATTATAATAACATTCATCAGTGTTAAACAACATGAGGTCTCTTTGATCCAGTTTGTTCCTGGAAACCCACTCCAAATGTCCATTAAATTAGAATATTTCATCTTGGGTCTTAGTTGTTCCATGTAGCTGTCTGATCCTAAGAAACATTTTCCCTTGGAAATTTTGGAATAGGCCTCATTAACAGGGTAGTTTGGGAGAGATGTTCCTCCTAGTCGATCCAAATCACTTGCAGAGGTTTTCTTTTTTTTTTAATTTACTTATTTACTTTTAGTTTACAACATTCAGTTCCACAATCCCTTGAGTTCCAAATTTTCTCCCCCTTCCTCTCCTCTCCCTTCCCCTCCCCATGGCGGCATGCAATCCAATATAAGTTCTGCAAATATCTTTGCATTAAACATTAGTCAAGTTATAAAGAAGAATTATAACCAATAGAATGAACAACAAGAAAGAAGGAACAAAACAAAACAAATCACAGAGAGAAAGCAAGTAGTTTGCTTCAATCTGCATTCAGACTCCTTAATTCTTTCTGTGGATGTAGATAGCTTTTCCAACATGAGTCTTCTGGAGTTGTCTTCTAACCTTGTATTGCTGAGAGGAGCCCAGTCTATCAAAGTAAGTCATCACACATACATTGTGTCTGTAATTGTGTACAAAGTTCTCCTGGTTCTGCTCTCCTCACTCAACATCAGTTTATATAAGTCTCTCCAGGTAATTATGAAGTTCATCTGCTCCTCATTTCTTATAGCACAGTAGTATTCCATTACATTCATATACCACAACTTGTTTAGCCATTCCCCAATTGATGGGCATCCCCTTGATTTCCAGTTCTTTGCCATCACAAAAGAGCTGTTATAAATATTTTTGTACATAAAGGTCCTCCTCCCACTTGTATGATCTCTTTGGGATACAGCCCTAGAAGTGGTATTTGCAGAGGTTTTCTAGGTAATGCTGCTAGTAAAAACCTGTCTGTGATAAAATTTAATACAATTAACACAACCTCTTAAATTTGGCTTTCCAGTAACTAGTTCATGAGGTGAAAACCAATTCAAATCTTATTTACAACAGAGCTATAAGAAGAACATCAAATTAGGAACCCATAATTCTCCCAAAAAGTTCAAAGAATTTCAGTCTTCACTTCCCACTTGCCCTTTCTACCTGAATTGTGTACCTAATGTGCAAATGCTATCTACAGGCTGAAGGAAGAATATTAAAAAGGGTCCATCAGGAAAATGAGCCTTGGAAAATGAGCCCTTCTGTCTCTTAATATTATCAGATAGAGACTTCAAAACAAGAAAAGAAACATGACTTCAAATCACTTATTAATGCAATTTTACCAGCAAAATCTAATTCAATTTTGAAAACTTTTTAGTAAAAAATAATCAAAATCTGCATATTTGCATAGAAAAAGGCCCAAATCAGGAAGTGACAACCAGAGAAGCTGGAGGTATCTCATGAGAAAATTTCCTGTGCTCAAGATCACAGAACTCCCCCTACTTGCTTCAAAAAAAGTTACTTCTATAAGGAAGGGGGAGGCTGGAGCAAGCTATGTCACAAGGCTAGACTAAAGCCTGGATGCATCAGTTCTCTGCTTTGCTAAATGTGGCTGACCAAAGCAGCTGGTGAACAAGAGGAAATTCTCAGTCATTCCCTTCACTGACTTCTAGATGCAGGGCTATATCAGAGAACAGTGCAAATTCATTTGTACCAGCTGCATCTTGGCTTGACCAATTCAACAGCAGTGCGGCAACAGAGAGGGCTAATCACTTCAGTGCCCAAGTCAGGCTCTGGTCTGCAAAGCCAAGACAGCCTCATTCTGGGGTGGACCCACTGAGTCTCTTTATAGAAAAATAGAGGCCACAGGCTAGTAAAGCCTGAGCTGTTATCTGAGCTAACAGAGTGATCCAAAAGGATGAAGGTTAACAAGTATCTCAAAGATGGTTCATCAGGACACCATACCCAGAGAAAAGAAGGACTGAGTGGATTTAGTAGCTTCAGGTTTAGAACCAATCTTGACTAATTACTCTTAAGATGGGCTTTCTGGCTGACTGTACCCAAGGCCAAGAGGTTGTGATGCTTTTTAAAATGAGTGGCAGAACACATGATCATCATACACCTGCTGCTCAATCTCTGAGAAGACTTCCTGACAATATGGACAGTCCAGGATGTGGGTCTGCAGGTGCTGTTCGAAGACAATTTCTCCACATCATCAGGGAAGACCCCATTGCAAATGGGGTGCTTTTTGATTGAGGGCAGGATGGGGACATGGATAATTTGGGTAGCAGAATAAGGATTTACAACAATGAGTCCAGTGTTTTCTTCTAAGGCTTCTTGAATCTTATTAGGTTCAAGAATTTAGAATTTAGAATTAGAAACCTCATAAACAAATTAGAAACCTCACAAACATAGTGCAGCAGCCTCTCATTTTCCTTCTGCAAGAGATCTTTTTCTCTTTCTAATATGGTCTCCTTCTGTAGCGCCTGATAGAAAAAACTTGCTCTCATATAGCCTCTTCAACAGGTCAAGATCTGGTTCATGAGCTCCTGGTGCTTCTGGGTTGATGCGGTTTCCTTTTACTTCATCTCCTCCACAGTCTGTTCAAGCTTCTGCTTGTGTTCCCCCTGTTTAGTCAAACTGAGAAGTAGCTGTTCATTTTCCTTCTTCAAATGCTCCAACTGCTCTGTTCTATCCTGGTCTCCCTGAGTCAGCTTCTCAGTTTCTTTCTCTCAAACTGAAATCTAGGCCTGAAGTTGATCAAGATGACCAAAAGTGGTCTTCAGCCTGACACCCATTTTCTCATTTTCTGAGGCCACATTCTGGTTCTTCACTCTAAGTCAAAGCTGTTCTGTCTCCCAACAGCCCTTCTGTACTTTCAAACCCTCGTTCTCTTCACTCAGTACACTGACTCTCTGCTCCAATGTCTTATTTATTGTCCTCTGTCAGAGACTCCAGCCTCTCCTGCAGATCCTGAGTTTTTTGGAGTTCAGCATGCATGTCTGAGTTCTGTTTCTGGAGGCTAACACAGGTGTCTTTCAACTTCTGGTTCTCTTAGCGAAGTTCTTTGTTGAGTTGCTCAATTTCTTCCACCTCTCCCTGAGTGGTGACCACCAAGATGTCCTCCTTACTTTTTTTTTTTAGGGTCTAAAATAAATTTTTATTTTCCATCCACTTTTTTTAAACAGATGCTTTATTAACTTCTGTTTTACATCATTCATTTCCGCCAGATTTTGAGTTACAATCATTTTCCCCCCCATTATTCCCCTACCCAACCTACCAGAATAGCAGTCCCACAAGATATTGCTTCCTCCAATCTGCTCTCTCCCATAACTTCTCCCATACCCCCTTCGACTTTTCCATTAGAGGAAGGTGAATCTTTGTGTCCCAATGCCTTCACATCTTATCTCCCAATTATAAGCAAAAGAGTATTAATAATAGTATTTATATATATTTGAAACATTTAATGTTAAGACCTCAACTTTCAGATCCATTTCCTTCTTCCCTTGTCACCCATTCCCTCTGGGGAGATAAGTAATTCAGTATATGTTGTACATGTCTAGCTATGTAAAACATTATCATAGTAGATATATTGTACAAGGCTGCTTATAATTCCCTCCCACTCATCCCACCCCCCACCTGGTCCATTCCCTACATGATCCTGTCCCTCTTCTATAGTGGGTACTTCCAATCACCCCTCCCCCCAGGGATGCCCTCCCATCTGTCATCCCTCCTCTCATCCCCCTTCCCCCTATTCTGCTGCAGGTTGAGATATCCCATTTAGTAGGTATGTCATTCTCTCCCTGAACCAAATTCAATGAGAATGTGGTTTTGCCTTTTTTGCCTTCCTATTCTCCCCCTCCATTGCAACCACTTCCCCTTGCTTCTTCTACATAAGATAGTTTACCCTGTCTCTCCCCATCTCCTCTTGCCACTTTCCTCTCTCACCTCATAATTTCATCCCTTGAGTATTCTCCCTTCCCAACAAATTCAACCTATGCCCTCTATCCATATATAACTGTAACTATCTACACACACATTCACATATGTAATCATATGACCACACCCCCTTCTTCCATTATTTTCATAGTGAGAAAGATATCATCAGTCAGAGTTATTGCTTTTCCATATAGGAATGTAAATAGTTCAACTTTGATAAGTTCCTTTTGATTTCTTTTCCCTGATTACCTTCTCAGGCATCTCTTCCTTCTTGTGTCTGGATGTCAAATTTTCTATTCAATTCTGGTTTTTTCCTCAAGAATGCTTGAAAGTCCTCTATTCCACTGAATGACCATATTTTCCCCTGAAACAAAATACTCAGTTTTGCTGGGTAGGTGACCCTTGGGTTCATTCCCAGCTCTTTTGCCCTCTGGAATATCATATTCCATGCCCTTCGATCCCTCAGTGTAGAAGCTGCCAGGTCCTGGGCTATTCTGATTGTGTTTCCACAATATTGAAATTGTTTCTTCCTGGCTGCTTGTAGTATTTTCTCCTTGATCTGGGGATTCTGGAATCTGGCTATAATATTCCTGGGAGTTTTCTTTTTGTGATCTTTTTCAGGAGGTGATCTGTGGATTCTTTCAACCTCTATTTTGCCCTCTGGATCTAAAATATCAGGGCAATTTTCCTTGAGAATTTCTTGAAGGGTGATTCTAGGTTCTTTCTTTGATCATGGCTTTCAGGTAGTCCAATAATTTTTAAATTGTCTCTCCTGGATAGATTTTCCAGGTCAGTGGTTTTTCCCATGAGATATTTCACATTGCCTTCTAATCTTTCATTTGTTTGGATCTGCTTAACAGCATCTTGATTTCTCATAAAGTCATTAGCTTCCATTTGCTCCAGTCTAACTCTGAAGGAATGAATCTCCTCAGTGAACTTTTGAGATTCTTTTTCCATCTGGCAAATTCGACTTTTTAAGGCATTCTTCTCCTCATTGCCCTTTTGGGCCTCCTTTGCCATTTGAGTTAGTCTATTTTTTAAGGTGTTGTTTTCCTCAGTCAGGCTGTTGACCCTCATTTCATACTTTTCCTCCATCCTTCTCATTTCTCTTTCCAATTTTTCCTCCACTTCTCTTATTTGATTTTTAAAGTCCTTCTTTAGGTCCTCTATGGCCTGCAACCCGCTCATGTTTTCCCCTGGGGCTTTTGGAGCAGGACTTCTGACCTCACAGTCCTTTTCCCACTCTATGCCCCCAAAATAGGAGTCTAGGGTTGCATTTTTCTCTTTCCTTTGCCTTGGCATGTTGCCACTTAATTACTTGATTTTTGGGCTTGTTGCCACACTATGGCTTTAAGGCCAGATAGAGGAATTTTCATTCCGAACGTGTGGGGGGCAACTTCCGTTTCTGGCAACTGTAAACCCACCCATGACTTCCACCCTAGATCACAATACAGATCCAGGCAGGTTAAAGCAAGAGCGATTACCCCCCAAGACTGATCGCTGGATCTCCCTACAATTCGCAGGCCAAGAGCTGAAGCTGCCTCTGAAAACTACAAAATGGCATGCCTCTTCAGCGGCTTCTAGCCCCCAGGGGAGGGAGCCGACGCATTCCCCCAAATACAGGTCCCAAAGTCCATAGGACACTAACCTCTTACTTTGTCCTAGGCATGTCTATGTTGATAATTCTGGAGTCACCACAGCTGCTGGTGTCCTGGGGTCTCTCCAGCCGGCTGCTGGCCCTGCTGCTAAAACCTCGGCTCATGGGGACCTGGGCTCGGCTCGGCTCCCCGAGCTCTGCGCGCTGCCAGCTTCCAGACCGCTGCGCTGGTCCTTCCTGCAGGGCTGCTGGGCTGTCCTCAGCGGGAGGTTAGCTTCTCTCTGTCGTTCTGTGGGTGCTGGGGCTCCAGAAGTTGTTCTGAGTCCCCTTTTACATAGTTTGAGGGGAATCTGGGGGCAGAGTGGCTTGGATGAGCTGTTTCTACCTCCTCCTTACTTTCTGGATGGAACTGGAAAGGGACACTGACCGCCATACAACACCATCCTGATCCACATAGCAGAACTGATAATACTCATTATCTTTGGGTAGGTAGTAAACTTTAAACTACACTTGTTGCTGCAAGGATGATTTACTGTTGAGATCGGCAGGCAAAGAAGCCTACATAAAGGTGTAATATTCTCGGGTTGTCTTCCATCCTATCCTAAAGATGCCAACTCAGTCCTTCCTTTGGGGAATGAAATGCTGGGTGAGGGTATAACGGCATGTGATGTCTCCCCCAGGGATGTAAAACTTCTCCACATTGTTAAAGATGATCTGAGAGAAATGGCAATGATCCAGCAGGACAGCTGATGTTGGGGGCTCCTCACCTGTCCCTTCCATAGTGAGGGGTCCTTAGAGACTCACCCAGAACAGCAGCAGCCACTAGGAGCTGCATCGTAATAGCAACTGCTCACTGAATAAAATAATTCCTTAAAAATTAGAATGTAGAGCCAAGATGGTGGAGTAAAAACAGGAGCTCTGCTTTGTTTCTGCTCCAATCACGTCCAATACCTATAAAATATGACTCTAAACAAATTTTAGAGCTACAGAACACAGAAAAATTACAGAGAGAAACAAATATCCCACTGAAGGCAGACAGGCAAGCTGACAGGAAGGGCCTATTGCATCAAGCTGGGAGCTGAGTGCAGTCCCATGTGAACTGCCTGTGACCAGACCCAGGTGGCCCTGACCAGTAGCACAGACTAGCTGGAACAGACTTCAGGAGAGTGAATCACCAGCAGCTGTGGCGCTTTCCAGACTTCTCAACCCATAAATGCCAAAGAGAAAATAAAAGGTCAGTGGGGAACTCTGTTGTAACTGGGTGACAGAAGGTCTGGCCCCTGATGCAAGAAAATCATGAAAAGAGAGTCAACAGCCTGCTAAAGGAGACCCAAAAACTACTGAAGAAAATAACACCTTAAAAAATAGACTAACTCAAATGGCAAAGGAGGCCCAAAAGGGCAATGAGGAGAAGAATGCCTTAAAAAGCCAAATTTTCCAGATGGAAAAAGAATCTCAAAAGCTCACTGAGGAGATTCATTCCTTCAGAGTTAGACTGGAGCCAATGGAAGCTAGTGACTTTATGAGAAATCAAGATGCTGTTAAACAGATCCAAACAAATGAAAGAATAGAAAGCAATGTGAAATATCTCATGGGAAAAACCACTGACCTGGAAAATAGATCCAGGAGAGATCATTTAAAAATTACTAGCCTACCTGAAAGCCATGATCAAAAAAAGAGCCTAGGAGGAGCAGCTAGGTGGCGCAGTGAATAGAGCACTGGCCCTGGAATCAGGAGGATCTGAGTTCAAATCTGCCCTCAGACACTTAACACAAAAACTGGCTTGTGACCTTAGGCAAGTCACTTAGCCCCAATTGCCCTACCTTCCCCCCTCCAAAAAAAAACAACAGCAAAAACAAAAAAAATAAACAAAAACCCAAAAGAATTGAGTGGATTTTGGGGCAGCTAGGTGGCGCCATGAGTAAGAGTGCCAGCCCCGGAGTCAGGATGACCCGGGATCAGTCCCGGCCTCAGAAAATGAGCATCCACACATAAATAATGACTGGCCATGTAACCTTGAGCAAGTTACTTAACCCCAGTTGCTTTAAAAAAAAAAAAGGCTAGAATTCATCCTTCAGGAAATTGACAAGCAAAATTTCCCTAATATTCTAGAACCAGAGGGCAAAATAGAAATTGAAAGAATTCACTGATTGCCTCTTTAAAAAGATCCCAAAAAGAAAAACATAGCCAAATGCCAGAGTTCTGAGGTCAAGGAGGAAATATTACAAGCTGCCAGGAAGAAACAATTTCAGTATTGTGGAAACCCAATCAGGATAACACAGGATGTGGCAACTTCTACTCTAAGGGATTGAAGGGCTTGGAACATGATATTCTGGAGGTCAAAGGAGCTAGGATTAAAACCAAGAAACACCTACCCAGCAAAACTGAGTATCATGTTTCAGGGGTAAATCTGGTCATTCAATGAAATAGAAGGCTTTCAAGTATTCTTGATGAAAAAACCTGAGCTGAACAGAAAATTTGACTTTCAAATACAAAAAGAGAAACATAAGAAGGTAAACAGGGAAAAAGAAATCATAAGAAACTTGTTAAAGTTGAACTATTTACATTCCTACATGGAAAAATGATCATTGTAACTCATGAGACTTTTCTTGAAGGAAATATATATACACACACACACACATGTGTGTATGTATGTATACATACATATATGTATACATACATGTATGTGTATATGTGTGTATACATACATGTATGTGTATATGTATAGGAGGGTGTTATGTGTATGTAAATGCATTGTGAGCGTGTGTATATGTGTGTACATGTATACATAGACAGAGGGCACAGGATCAGTTGAATAGGAAGGGATGATGTCTAAAAAATTAAATTAAGAGGTAAGAGAGGAATATAATGAGAGAAGGAGAAAAGGAGAGATAGAATAGGATAAATTATCTCATATAAAAGAGGCAAGAGAAAACTGTTATAATGGAGGGGAAGAGCAGGAAGGTGAAAGGGGAATGGGTCAACCTTATTCTCATTAAATTTAGCTTAAGGAGGGAATAATATACACACTCATTTGGGTATCTTACCCTACAGGAAAGTAGGGGAGAAGGGGGTAAGAGGGGGGATGATAGGAGGGAAGATTGGGTGAGAGGGTAGTTAGAAGCACATATGTTTGAAAAGTGACAGGGTCAAAGTAGAAAATAGAATGGGGGCGGGGGGCAGGATAGGATGGAGGGAAATTAGTCTTTCACAATATAACTACTATGGAAATGTTTTGCATAACTACACATGTACAACCTATATTGAATTGCTTATCTTCCCAGTGCAGATGGGTGAGGAGGGAAGAAGGTAAAGCATCTGGAGATCAAAATTTTAAAAACATATGTTCATTTTTTTACATGCAACTGGGAAATAAGATATACAGGCACTGAGGTATAGAAATCCATCTTGTCCCATTAGAAAGTTAGAGGGAGAATGGGGGAGGATATAAGAGAGAGCAGATTGGGAAAAGGGGGTAAGGGATAGGGGAAAGATGGGGAGAAAATTTGTAACTAAAAATCTTGTGGAAATGAATGTTGAAAACTAAAAATAAATTTAAAAAAAAAAGAAAAATAGAATGGAGCAAATGGAAGTTAATGACTTTATGAGAAATTAAAAAACAATAAAACAAAACCAAAATAATGAAAAAAATGAAAGACAATGTGAAATATCTCATTGGAAAAACATTGAACCTGGAAAATAGATCCAGGAGAGATAATTTAAAAATTATTAGACTACCTGAAACCCATGATTAAAAAAAAGAGCTTAGACATCTTCTTTCAAGCAATTATCAAGGAAAACTATCATGATATTCTAGAACCAGAGGGTAAAAGAGAAATGGAAAGAATTCACCAATCACCTCCTGAAAGAAATCCCAAAGTGAAAACTGCTAGGAATATTATAGCCAAATTCCAGAGTTCCCAGGTAAAGGAGAAAATATTGGAAGCAACAGAAAGAAATAATTCAAATATCTTGGAGCCACAGTCAGGATAACACAAGATTTAGAAGCTTCTGCCTTAAAGGATTGGAGAGTTTTGAATATGATATTCTGGAGAGCAAAGGAGCTATAATTACAACTAAGAATCACCTATCCAGCCAAAATGAGTATAATCTTTCAGGGGGAAATGGATATTCAATAAGATAGAGGACTTTCAAGTTTTCTTGATGAAAAGACTAGAGTCAAATCCAAAATTTGACTTTCAAATACAAGACTCAGGAGAATCATAGAAAGGTAAACAGGAAAGGGAAATCATAAGGGACTTAATAAGGTTAAACTCTTTACATTCCTACATGGAAAGACGATATTTGTAACTTATAAGAACTTTCTCATTATTAGGATAGTTAGAAGGAATACATGTAGAAAGAGCACAAAGGTATGAGCTGAATATGAAGGGATGATATCTAAAAAATAAAATTAAGGGACACAAGAGACGAATGTAGTATAGAAAGAGAAAGGGAAAGGGAGAGGTAGAATGGGGTAAATTATCTCACAAATTCTTTCCATTTCTATTTTAATATATATTTTATTTCTAGAATATGACAGTTTTCCTTGATAATTTCTTGAAAGATGATGTTTAAGCTCTTTTTTTTATCCTGGGTTTCAGGTAGTCTAATAATTTTTAAGAGGCAAGAGAAAGCTTTTACAGTGGAGCAGAATGGGGGGAGGTAAAAGGGTATGAGTGAACCTTACTCATATCAAAATTGGCTCAATGAGGGAATAATATGCACACTCAATTGGGCATAGAAATCTATCTTACCCTACAGGAAAGTATGAGGGAAAGGGGATAAGAGAAGGGGTGGTGGTGATAGAAGGGAGGGCAGTTTGGGGGAGGGGTAGTCAGAAACAAAACACTTTTGAGGAGGGACAGGGTGAAAGGAGAGAGGGAATAGAATAAATGGAGGGGATAGAATGGAGGGAAATACAGATAAAAATAGTAACTGTGAAAAAATTTTGAAGCAAATTTTTCTGATAAAGGCCTCATTTCTCAAACATATAGAGAACTGAATCAAATTTATAAAAATAAGAGCCATTCCCCAAAGAGCAAAAGATATGATCAGTTTTCTGATGAAGTAATCAAAGCTATCTATGGCCATATGAAAAAAGTACTCTGGATCACTCTTGGTTGGAGAAATGCAAATTAAAACAATTCTGAGGTACTACCTCATACCTATTACAATGGTTAATAGGACAGAAAAAGTAAATGACAAATGTTGGAGGGGATAGGGAGAAAATGAGACTTTAATGTGCTTTTGATGGAGTTTTGAGCTGATTCAACTATTCTTTTTTTTTTTTTTTTTTTGGCTTTTTGGAGGGGGGAAGGCAGGGCAATCGGAATTAAGTGACTTGCTCAAGGTCACACAGCTAGTAAGTGTTAAATGTCTAAGGCCGGATTTGAACTCAGGTCCTCCTGATTCCAGGGCCAGTGTTCTAGTTACTGCACCACCTAGGCCCCCTGATTCAACTATTTTATAGAGCAATTTGGATCTATCCTCAAAGGGCTATAAAATGATGCATACCTTTTGACTTACCAATACTGCTACTAGGTCTGTATCCCAAAAGAGATTTAAAGAAAGGAAAAGGACTATATGTACAAAAGTTTTTATACCATCTCATTTCTAGAGGCAAAGAATTAGAAACTGAGGGGATACCCATTAAGTGGGGAATGGCTGCATAAGTTATGATGGAATGCTATTGTACTATAAGAAATGTTGAAAGCTCTCAGAAAAATCAAGAAAGACTTGCATGATCTGATGAAAAGTAAAATGTACTGTGCACAAAGTAACAGCACTATTTTAAGATGATCAGTTGTGACTGACTTAGCTATTCTTAGCAATACAACAATTCAAGACAACTCTGAAGGCCTTATGATGAAAAATTATATCCGTGCCCAGAGAAAGAACTGATGTTGTCTGAATAGAGATAAAAGCATACTTTTTTTAAACTCTATTTTTCTTGAGTTTTTTTCCCCTGTTTTCTTTCACGATTATAGATATGTTTTGTGTATTTATTTATTTTGGTGGGAGGAAGGCGAGGCAATTAGGGTTGTGACTAGCCCAAGGTCACACAGCTAGTAAGTGTGTGAAGTGTCTGAGGTCAAATCTGAACTCAGGTCCTCCTGACTCCAGGGTTGATATTCACTGAGCCCCCTATGGATATGTTTTACATGACTACACATGTGTAACCTATATCAAACTGCTTGCCTTCTCAATGGGGAGAAGGAAGGGAGGGAATTTGGAAGTCATTGTTTTAAAAATGAATGCTAAAGGGGCGGCTAGGTAGCACAGTGAATAGAGCACTGGTCCTAGAGTCAGTAGGACCTGAGTTCAAATCCAGCCTCAGACACTTAACACAAAAATTAGCTGTGTGACTCACTTGGGCAAGTCACTTAACCCCAATTGCCCTCCCCTCCTCCCTCCAAAATACAAAAAAAAAAAAAGAATGCTAAATATTGTTTTCATATGTAACTTGGGAAAATGTTTTAAATATAAATACATAAAAACTTTTAAATTTAAAAAAAAGAAAGGAAAACATAGAGGTCACCTACCTGGAATAGATCCAGACCTTAAGAATGAGAACATTTTAACATATTGGCAGAAAAGTGATAGAATTGGAAGAGTATAACATTAAGGTCCCTGATGTTAACACAGGTGAAACAACTCAGAAAGTTTCTCTAATCCTTTCTGAAAATTTTGATCATGGAGATATACCTGAGGCATTGACAGTATGACGTTATTCCTGGGCATTTCAGACTTGTCCATCCTCTGACAATGAGGAATAACTAAAAAAGTAAGAGCCCTTTTAATCAAGGGAGGTAGTCTTTTTTAAATTTTCTTTCTTTATTTTTAGTTTTCAACATTCATTTCCACAAGATTTTGAGTTACGAATTTCCTCCCTGTCTCTCCCTTACCCCATACCCCAAGATAGCAAGCAGACTGAAAACCCCTTCTCCCATGGGAGGTAGTCTTACAGAAAGAATGTTACAATTATACCCAAGAACTCCACTCCATCTCTGAGTAAGGTGGATGCCTTACCCCCTGTGCTATGCAGTACCATAGGTGCAAAATTGGCATTTTCCCTGGACCGGAACAATGTCACCCAGAAAAACAATCCTGGGAGACTTGAGCTGGATGAGCAAGAGTATGCCTGGGACACTGGAAGGCCCCTGAGTTGGACAAAGTGATGAGACTGATAGATGGTCTAAGGGGGACAGCAGGATACCCTCATAGGGGCAAGGACAGATGTTAACTTGGCAGGAATATATGCAGACTTTAGCTTCGATGTATGAGGGGAGTTGATCCAAAGACCCCTATGCTAGTTCTGTCTCTAGTACTATGCATGCAGCACAAAGGAGAAAAAAGCCTGTAATGTCTTCCTCAGGGCAGAGCAGCACGTGCAGAGACTGATACAAACAGATGCTGTGGCCTCAGAGAACAGAGGAAAGATTACAGTGCAGAGACTGTCCTGGGGCTTGGTACCTGACCCTCATGTGCTGACGTAATCAGATCTATGCAGACCCAGGAACCACTTCCAGCAATGGCTGAGGGAAGTCGGGTACTCCTGATATAATGCATAGGGCTCAGCCTGGGCAGGCTCCAAGTTTCTCAGGTGTGGGCCCCAGGGGCAAAGCAGGACAGGAGCACCACTGGTGCTGAGCTGCTGTCAGAGAACCCGAGCCAATTGGGTATTCTTCTTGGAGAGGAGGCAGAGGACCAAGAGAGTGGAGGGCAGGAAAGCCTGGTTTAAGACCACCTCCATCAAAGTTTCAGATCTACCTTTGGTTATAATTATGGAGTAGAGAGCCATACTCATGTTGGATGTACTCAGAGAATTCAGTCTTGGTTTCAGAGAAGCTAAAAATCTTCTGATCCAGCTTTGGGAAACTGGGAGTAGGACCAGGGAAAGGAATCACTTTGGACCCCAAGGATAATCACATTGACTTCATCTATTTCTGATGGGTCTATTCCACTATAGATATTGTGAACTGCAATGCTGTCTTAGATAATGGATCTCATATTGTAGGGGTCCATGGCCAGTAGGGCTCTGACCCTGATGGCTGAATAAGCCCTCTCAGCATAAGACCCTGCTAACCAGGCCCGGATCAGTTCCCCATCCCCCAGGAAGGCTCACAGGCATGGGCTTCTCATACCTATGAGAAGTGTGGTATGTGCTCCTGGCTTGGGAACAAGGACGCTTGCAGTGTTCTCAGGGGAAACTAGCATAATATAACAATGTAGTATTAACTAGCATAATATAGCAATGTAGTATTAACTAGAAGCCTTAGGACAACTCCATTCTGTTTTAGGGAGGTTTGGAACATCCTGCCCAGTACGAGGCGAATGGGAACTAGGGCAATAGTATAACCCCAAAGGTAGTGGTTTATGATGACTATACAGTTTTACACTATATATACTGGACTCTTAGCTGAATAAAGTTGACTGTTTTCCACCATACTGGAGTCCTGTCTCGTTTATGATTGTCAACCTCTCAGTAACTCTTTTGAAATCTATCTTTTCACCGAACTTTTCCTTCTCAGCTCTGCTGCTGGCTGGCAGGGCTCCTCTCTACCACTATCTCAGACACTGCCACAGAAGGACAGGGGTCCCTGGGTGGGCTTGGCTTCCCACATCATGTTACACATAATTTTTCATAAAAAAGGGAAAAGGCCCTACATGTACAAAAATATTTATAGCAGATCTTTTTGTGGTGGTAAAGAACTGGAGATTGAGGGGATGTCCATCAATTGGGGAATGATTGAACAAGTTGTGTTATATGAATACTATTGTTAGGAATACTATTTTTCTATAAGAAATGATGAACAGGAACAGCTAGGTGGCTCAGTGAATAGAGCACTCCAGTCAGGAGGACCTGAGTTCAAATCCAGCCTCAGACACTTAACACAAAAACTAGCTGTGTGATCTTGGGCAAGTCACTTAACCCCAATTGCCCCCCCCCCAAAAAAAAAAACAAAACAGAAATGATGAATAGACAGACTTCAGAAAAACTTAGAAAGACTTACATGGACTGATGCTGAGTGAAGCAAGCAGAACCAGGAGAACACTGTACACAGTAACAGCAACATTATATGATGATCAACTGTTATCAACTTAGCTCTTCTCAGCAATACAATGATCCAAGACAATTCCAAAGGACTCATGATGGAAAATACTATCCACATCCAAAGAAATAACTGATAGAGTCCGAGTGGAGATCAAAGCATACTATTTACACTCTTTGTTTTTTTCATGTTTTTTTTCTTTTGTTCTGTTTCTTCTTTCGTAACATGACTAACGTGGAAATGTGCTTTACATGATTGCACATGTATAACCTGTATCAGAGTGCTTGCTGTTTTGGGGAGGGGGAGAAGGAGGGAGAAAAATTCAGAATTCAGAATCTTATAAAAAATGAATGTTAAAAACTATCTTTACATCTAATTGGAAAAAATACTATTTACATAAAAAGTTACTCATTATTTTCCAATGACAAGTATTTGGGTAAAATGCCTTTCAAGACTGTGACAGGGCTTGGACTTGATGGTTTGAGTGATAAAGATTATCCATACCACATGAGATTGAAATTTCCTAAGGAAATAAGTGGTGGTGTTACA
This sequence comes from Gymnobelideus leadbeateri, assembly GCA_011680675.1. Classification (NCBI taxonomy): domain Eukaryota; kingdom Metazoa; phylum Chordata; class Mammalia; order Diprotodontia; family Petauridae; genus Gymnobelideus; species Gymnobelideus leadbeateri. The sequence continues at coordinate 192,132 of WOXC01001571.1, forward strand.
GGAAAAATAGATTCCCATCGAATTCATATGATATACCTACTGCTGTCAAATAAATCTATCACAACATGAAAATCCCAGAGGTTGTAAATCTAGGTTTTATTATGCTTAAGCACAGGTTCAGAAAATAACCCTGAACCCCAACTGGAGCTTCTAAAGGTGCCTTTACAGGGAAAATTACATCAAAGAGACAGAGAAATAATTTTTAACATATAAATGTGTGCCTCTTAGGCTATAAAGGTCAAATAAACTTAGTTAAACAGAATTGTAATCTCATATATCCTTTAAGGAAAAAGGCATAGTTAAATAATAAACTCTATGGGTAAACTAAGTGAGGTTACAAATTAAAGTACATTTAGGGGATTCACCAGGGGCTGATTGAAAGGGGGAGATTTATATAAATCAAAGATAACCTCAAAGATAACCAAAGGGTTGGAGCCAGAAAGATCCTAAATACAGTTAGTTAAATTACTTTGGGAAGCTGAAATACCCTCTTGGCTTCTTATCTGAAGAATGTCAAAAAGTCTTCCCTTAAATACTATCATTCCGTAAGTCAGGTTTTAGCTAGGTGAAGTTACTATTAACAGAAAACAGAGATAGGTTTCAGTCAGCCAAATATTTCAGAAGAAATGGCACAATAAAATTTAATAAAAGGAAAATGAAAAATTCTCATGACAGTGCTAACTGAAAAGTGGGCACTCTGGTTCTTGTAGATCCAGACCCTCCAACACTCCCTGAAGTGTCAGCACCGATTGAAATTAACTCTAGTCTTGTCAAAATTCTAGCAGGATACTTTAAGAAACAAGCTGGGACCCATTATCTGTATACTTTGACCATCCATGCAGACTGTACAGAGGCTTATGGCAAAAGGTTTCAGTCAACACCACAGAAGCTTCAACTGTTCACTCTCTGCTGGATCCTGAGGTGTTTGACCAGGGATTCTCTGGTACCACAAGAGTGGAAGGATGGCAGCTGGAACTCAGCAAGAGGACCACCATGTTCTCATTGCATGAGTAGGATGTGGAATGTGCTCAAAGTGTGACCCACGGAATGCAGCTCACTGATTCTTGACCATCAGAGAAAGATCTAGAAGAATTCCTCTGTCTAGGAGGGATGATCTCAGAAGCCATCTCAGAGAAATGTCAGTTAAAAGCACCATCACAGAATCTAGTAGCCCTTTGTACATCATCTTAGGTAGGGCCTAAGAAAAATGGAAAGATACGATGTCTGTTGATTAACAAACTTCGAACAAAAGGACTAAAGTGGACCAGCACACAGTGCCGTCATTGCAAAATGTTGAGAATTGTCTGCTATGCAGCCCATGGTTTTCCGTGCTGGATTTGCATAGTGGACGTTGTCAGATTCCTGTCAGACACAGAAGACAAGGATAACACTGTTTTCACCTGTCCAGGGATTTACAAATGTAATGTTAATGGAATAGGAAGATCTTCCCCATCTATTAATAGGCCTATATGACCACATGTGTCCCCTTTTACCTTGGAACAGGAGCCATGTTCCCAGGTCTAAAGGTACACAGGTATTTCAATCACAGCTATGATACATCCTGAGTTACATAGAGCCCATTGGGGGAGGAACTTGCCTAAGGAGGAGCTTGTTTACAGGGGGTTTGCTTATAGAGAGGCTTGTTTGTAGGAAGGCTTTCACACCTTTTGGTACTAAGCTAATTAGACACTGAGTCAGGAGGGTTGTGGAGCCTCTTAGTTGAAAACTATATATACTGGGAGGTTGGTATTTTACTTTGGGGGCTCGCTCATGAGAAGGACCTTTTGTTTCCCTGGGCGGGACCCTGAATAGCTGTTTGTTAAGAGTCCCTCAACTACTCAGATGTTGGTGCTCTCCCAGTCTGGTGGTGTTTGTAGGTGGCTGTATTACTCTGTTCAGACAATAGGAGCCCTCTCTGTTGTATCTCTGTGATAATTTCTCTGCTTGTATTTTCTACTTATCTGTAATTAAAGTAAGATTGTTGACTGCTCAGTGGATAGAGCACTGATCCTGGAGTCAGGAGGACCTGAGTTCAAATCCAGCCTCAGACACAACACAAAAACTAGCTCTGTGACCTCGAGCAAGTCACTTAATTCTAATTGCCCTACCTTCCCCCCTCCAAAAAGCAAAAAAAGAAAAAAATTTTTAAAAGATTATTGACCCCTTTAAAAGTTGTCTTTGCTTTAGAAAAGCAGATCAAAGAACCTGTGCTAGTAGGCCATCCTGGGTGTGCTAGCGTGCTTGTTAATAAAACAAGTAGCTAACCAATGAAAAGTTAACCCCTATACAAAGGAACTTAGAGACTGGGCAACTTGTCTGCTTACAAAAAAGCCCCAGAAAACAGAGGGGTCCCTTTCAGGACTATTCACCACAACTACCTATTATTCCTAGGAATTAGTTGGACTTTCTAATGACCAGGTGGAGAAAACTAACAGACACTGATCTAGGAAAAGGCTGAGGAAAAGATACTGTTCACAAGTTGTACAAAAACATTCTGACCTATAGATGGGCACTGGAAGTGATGTATCCAGTGAAGGAAACTGTGTGCATTATTACAGGACAGGAGATCTGAACCCAGAGACAACCTCTCTCCTTCCCAAAACTGCTACAGAGACTCCTCAAGTGCAAATTCAACCCAGAGAGTTAGAATGTACTGATAGCCAGCCTGCCCTCGCTGCCAGCCCAGATGTAGACATGTAAGTCTATAATGATCCTGATGGTCTAGTGTAGGAACTGAAAGATCAGTCAGTGATAGGAGAACGAGACCTGTTGGAGCAGTCACTAGACTGCTATGATGTCACAGGTAAGCCAGAAGATATGGTTACACATGTCTCTAGGTGACAGTATCAGAAAGCTTCTGTGAAATGTGCCTTGCATATAATTGCAGATGTTTACTGCTGTCCACATGAATTACTACATGCTTGAGAATTCACACTTGAAACTGCTTTGTGCTGTGTACATGCTATAGCAATGACTCTTTGTTCATTGTTTTGGGTACCTGCTACTGTTTATATTTTTGTCTTTTCTATATAGGCCTATTGATAGTGTTGCTGTTGCAGATAGCTAGTTTCGCTTTGTTTATTAGCCAAGCTTATTCCATTGGAAGGATCACTGTGTCCTATGGATGTGCACGTACTGAGATGTGGGTATGTTATACGTCCTATAGGTAGGGAGGCATGTTGTCTCTTTGGTATCCTTCAAGGTGATGCTCTATATAGTGCCATGGCTACTGCATGTATTGTGAATGTGCATTTTTATTTAATTTTAAACAGTACCAAAAGTTAGTTACTTGGAATGCCAGGAAAATTACCGTTGTTGTTTTAAAGCATTGATATTTGTGTTTCTACTATATAGTTGCAGGTTTGGGACCTGTCCCAGTTAATCTTTGCAAGGGACCACAAAGGGTTTGGGCCAAGGGGAGGAATGTAAGCCAATCTCAAAGCCCAAAGAGATACAGGACTCTCTCCTCATTTGGTGGAGATGAATGCCAATGTGGCAAGGTTGAGGCAGAGTTGGTGAGAGGTAAGAGCTTTAGTTCTTGGCTCTTCTGGGACTCTTCAAGTTCTAGTCTCCTTTTTGGGACTCTTCAAGCTTCAGGTTGCATTGCTTTGGGCATCTTGAAGAGAGAAGATGGAAGAGGAAAACCCCACTTCAGGTTGCTGGAAGAAAAGACTCTGGGAAGACTTGAGAGAAGTGGGCAATCTTCATTATGACTCTATTCCCAATCTACTGCTTTAGAGACTTCAGTGAAATTCCCCTTGGCTTAGATCCAAGACCTTCTTTCTTGGTTGAGCTGAGTTACCTTGTTCCCAAAGGGAGAATTCCTTTGTTCTATATTGTCTAGTATATATTCTCCTATGTATGTATTTCCTCAAATTTCTGTTTTGCTATGATTTGGATATTTAGGTTTCTTTGCTATTTACTATAGGCATTCATTTTTGAACTGATTGATATTCAGTGGCAAAGAGGTCAAGTCTTGGATATAGAGCTATGGGTCCCTGTTTGCTCCCAAAATAACAAAGGGATCAGAAATTAGTTGGAACCTAATTATGCCCCCAGATGAATAGTATATATAAGGATGCTTATATGGATATGATATAAGGATATGCTTTTATCCTGGTACCCCCTCTCTCTGGCCTTCATCCTCCTGCTTCCTTCCTGGCAGGACTAGAAGTGTCCCTTAGAGAAGAGTGGAGATAAGAAAAGACTAGAGATGTGTCTTCTGCCTCTCTTTGAACCACACACAATGACAGCTTCTTCATAATACTTGGGCCTTGGGGCAGCTAGGTGGCACAGTGAATAGACCACGGATCCTGGAGTCAGGAGTTCAAATCCGGCTTCAGACACCTAACATAAAAAAGTAGCCATGTGACCTTGGGCAAGTCACTTAACCCCAATTGCGCTCCAAAAAGCAAAATAATAATAATAATAATAATACTTGGGCCTCTCTACACATGTGGGGCCCACCTTCTCTACACAGGACCCTTTCTGTATACAAACAGTCCTGTCAGAGGATTCCAGGCTGTCTAGCCTTAAAGGGTTCACATGAAGTCAAGAGCCATCCCTCATAGATGAAGGACAAGGAGGAGGAGAAGCAGCTTAGGAAACTGGGACCTGTCCTAAACAAAGATTTTCCCACAGAAAACCATAAAGTCATATACCAGTCTGGAAATGATACTTCCTAAGTAAATAAGGAGGAAAGCAGACCTTGTGTGGTGGCCAGATACTCTAGGCCTATATTTAGCATCTTTTCTGGACAGGAAACAGGGAAAAGTTTAAAAATTTTAAAAACAGGGAACAGCAGTGGGAGACTTAGATCATCAGAAAGGGTATAGCAAGGGAAGGCATCAGGGTCAGAAGAGATGATCAAAATTACAGAGAATCTCAGAGAGAACGTTCTTGGAATCATCTGGTAGGCTTATATGCAAAATGTAATGATGCATTTTGGAGGTTGTGGGACCCTACAGGAATTGTATACAAAATTTGTCAGTTATACCATTCGGCATAAGGGAGAAAAGCTTTCTGACTTTACAATCTGAGCAGATAATATTCAGCAAAGGCTAATGTGGAGAGATTCAGTAAAACTGAATTTAAGACTTCTGGCCGACTGAATGGAGTTAGATGGCCTAGTTCTCACAAACTTACTCTTATAAAACCCTAAAATTTGCACCAGAGCAAATAACTCTCAAGATATCTAACCAGACTTCTTCCACCCTACTACAACAAAATTAGCCAGAAGCCCATAGTCCATCATTAAGGGAACCACCAATAAAGCCAGTGCCAGTGCAGGTAAAAAAAATGAACCTCTACTCTGAGTTTGGTGGAAACAGCTTCTTCTCAGAGAAAAATCACCTCTGAGGCTAAGGAAGAAGAACTCTGGGATTAGTACTTGACCTCCCTTCTTACTGGCAACAGACTGTTTCTATCATGGAGGAGGACTCCACAATCTTAGCTTTTTCCTGCAAATACTGGCCATTTTAATGAGACTAACCACAGAGAAATGTATTTCCTGAAGAAATAAATCTGACTTGTTGTAATTTCTGTGACCATAAGGCTTGCACACTTTCCCCATTTCTACCTCAGAATGCTACTGATTGGCTGTGTACTCTAAACAAGCCTAAAAAACCTGTAAAAGCCCAGTCTGTACTTTAAGAAACTGAAGCTGCTACCAGCCTGAGAGGTCTTCCATGGTATGTTAATAAATTGCTTTTCCTTTCAGTTTGTCTACTCATTTTTTGACCCCTTGCAGAGGTCTTGCAGACTTGATAGAGGGTGATATTCTCCATGGGCTCTCAAGCAACTCAGACTGGGAAATTCCCACAATAGTGGGGACTTTGGAAGCCTTAGAATGGCATTGTCCACAATGGCACAGCAGTGCTCAGCCAGTCATGACCCAGTAGTTTTAAGGCCCCTAGCATTATATCCTGACATACCACAGAGGACTCCAAAGATTCAGCATTCTGATCACCTAGATCTAGGTAAACCCAACCCTAGTAAGAGCCCAGGGGACTAAGAATTTCTTACCCAAGCTGAGCTAACCACCCTGACCAAAAGTGTAACATGCATAGGACCTAGCCCTGGCACAAAGCCCCAATTCAGGGACCAAAGCTGGAAATATGAGTAAATTAAATAAAATGCTAACCAATAGAAAAAATTATTATAGATATAGAGATCTCCCCTCAGAGCAGTGAATAACTGTAACAACTGCAAACAGACACAGGAGGGATGGAAAGAAAGAAGGAACAAAGGAAGGAAGGAAGGAAGTTTCTAAAGAAAAGAATTGGAAGAAGAAGAAATAACTTAGAAGGGAAAGTTTGCACATAGTCTAAAAACTGCACTCCCTGAAAACTAGGAAAAAAAAACAACAAATCAACTATTCCATGAGACAGCAAGAATTGTCAGGAAATCAAAATATGAAGAAAATAGGAGGTATCTCATATTAAAAACAACTGATCTCAAAAACAGTTGAAGGAGAGATAATTTAAGAATCACTGGACTCTCTGAAAACCATGATCAAAATAAAAACTTGGACACTATATTGCAAGAAATAATAATTGAAAACTACCCAGATAGAACCAGAGGGCAAGATAGAAAATCACTTCCTAAAAGAAGCAAACTCCCAGGAAAGTCAGAGGCAAAACCCAGAAGTTTCATCAAAGGGAAAAAAAAAAACCAAAGAAAAAATTTCTGGATGCTTTCTTGCAAGCATCCAGAAAGAAGCAATTCAAATACTAAGGAACCACAGTCATGATCATCACTTAGGACCTAGCATGTTCTAGTGGAAATGACATCTTAGAAGACAATATTCCAAAAGGCAAAAGATAGAGGTTTACAACAAAAAATAACCTACAAAATTGAGTATAATCCTACAGAGAAAAAAAATGAATTGTTAATGGAAGAGAAGACCTTCAAGCCTTTCTGATGAAAAGACCAGAGATGAAGTAGGAATTTTGAAATGCAAATATGAGTCAAGAAAAGCCTCAAAAGGCAAATTTATTTGCATAATTGGAAGGAGGTATATGATAATGAAGTGCTAACATTGTAATAATGAAAGGAGTCATGTTTAACTAATGTTTAAGAATGGGATCTCCTCCCCCAAAAGTCTGTATATACATGGCATATAAGTTTATTATAAATGTTACTGATATAAAGAATGTATAGCATATAATTTACAATAATAATAAAATATACAATATCTTGTGATAAATTTCATGTAATCAATTGATTCTCTCATAATATTTTTGCTGATTTTTGCTGAACTCTTGTATCCATAATCAACCTGTGGTTGTGATTCAAACATGACTGGACAGATAGAGTGGCAACCCAACCCACTATTTCTTTCCCTACTGTGTTTATTGTCGTTAAATCTGCTATGTGATCCACTGTTAAGCTATTTCTCACCCTACTACACATTATATTCATTAAACTAAGACCTTTTACAGCTTCAGCTATACTGACTGCAATAGTGGTAACCATCTTTTTAGCCTTTTGTAGGGATTAGAACATTGATTCTACATTGCTATTTACAAAATCCCCCAAATCATCCAAATGAATTTCACATTTAAAAATTTTGCTTAATGACACATTTTTTTTCACTAGCCATCTATGGTAAAGTGAGTTCTTCATAAGGGCCAAGTATATGGTTCTAATAAGTCAAAATAATTTAAAATGCTTTAATAATCGTTTATATCTAATAAACAATATAAGTTAATATGTTCAATTATATTTTCTAGTAACATATTCCTAAGAAGAGCATTAAATTGATTATTTTCATTAAATATAATGTCTGAAGTTATCTGATGATTGAACCTTCAGTTTAAGATTCATGCTTCTAATACCAATCTTTGAATTTTCCAAAGCTCTTGTGCATTCATTGGATTAAGTTTTTTACTTTCTGGACATTAGGTGATCCTCACTACAATACAGTCAAAGGTAGGGAAAATTCTTCAAGGTTGTCAATCATTAAAGCAAAGACTAGCAGGAATTACCATTAGCTCATCTCTGTGCCAAACACAGTTAAGCAGGGGAGTGCACAGAACACACACGTACTGCAAGACACGGGCACCATCCAGCAGATGCTATTCCTAAATAGCATGCTGCCAAGATGGACCAATTTGAATCATTTCAAATTCTTTAGCTATAGTTTCAAGCCAGGTTTGATTTTATTAGGTTGGTGAGAAATAGAATAAATTTTAATCCAGAAAGATTCTTTCTTTTCTTTTTTTAATTTATTCAATTATTTATTTTTAGTTTTCAACAATCACTTCATAAGTTTTAAGTTTTCTCCCCCTCCCTCCCCAAGACAGCTTGCAATCTGATATGGGCTCTACACATCCATTCCTATTAAACACATTTTCACATCAGTCATATTGCATATTAATTATAACAAATGGGAAAAACCATGAGAAACAAACAAACAAAAAAAAAATAGTCTGCTTCATTCTGCATTTGGACTCCATAGTTCCTTCTCTGGGTATGGATGGCATTTTCCATCATGTGTCCTTTGGAATTGTTTTAGGTCCTTGCATTGCTGAGAAGGGCAAAGTCTGTCAAAGTCAGTCCTCACACACTGTGGATATTACTGTGTAGTGTTCCCCTGGTTCTGCTCACTTCACTCAGTATCAGTTCATATAAGGCTTTCCAGGTTAATCCAGAAATATTTTTAAACTGATTAACTTGTTTTATTTCAGATCTTGAATCCTCAAGTGATCACTGCAATCGGTGACTTAAACACAGCCAAATGATTTTAGTGAAATTTTCTAGCTGCTTGGTAGCTACTCCAAGCTTTCTTCCCAGCATTATATTAGCACCATCCCAGGGAAATACAATTCAGTTCACTTTCAAATATTCGTTATTAAATCCACAATCACTTGGGGGCAGCTAGGTGAACAGAGCATCAGACCTGGAGTCAGAAGGACCTAAGTTCAAATCCGGCCTCTGACACTTAACACTAGCCATGTAACCTTGGGCAAGTAACTTAAGCTCAATTGCCCTGCCTTCTCCCGTCCAAAAAGCAAAAAATAAATCTGCAATCACTTCAAGTAGACATTAATGTATTTTAAATACACTGTGTAATTCTTTTAAAGCAACAGGTAACACAACCAGCGTAGGAGTTAATTGAATTGTGCACTGACTGTTGAACAACCAAAATTTAACAATCAACTCTCTCCAGGCCTCAAATAAACCTCACTTATTTGAAACAAAGGAAACATAGAACTCAAAAGGAAAACAAGTGAGCTGGGTAAGGTGATGGATGGTTAAGAGTGAGGCTAATACTACAAGATATGAATGTTATGGAATATTATCAAGCTGTAAAAAATTATTAAAGAGATGATTTCAGAGAATCCTGGGTAGTGTGTACTGAGACAGCATAAAGTGAGAAGAACAGTTTATGCAAGCGTGATAACATTGTAAAGAAAAACAGCTCTGAGCAATGTGATGGAACCAACCCCAGAAAACCTGTGATGAAGCATGTTATCCATCTCCTGAAGACAGTTGTAATGGAAATGCAAATTTAAAGATCTTCCCTGCCCCTAGCTTAAGTGCACCTGGAGCCTGTGGTGGGAGGCTTGTTTTTCAGGAAAGCCCACACCTTGATACTTTGTGATTGGGCAGTGGGTCCAGAAGGTTGTTACATTCTCTGAGCCAGGAGAAGGCTGTATAAACCCTTAGGAGAGGCTTTGCTTTGGGGCTCACTTTGAGAAGTGTTGTGTGATTTGACCAGATGAGACTCTGGGAAGCCGTTGTTGAGAGCCCCCCGGCTTTGAAAACCCAGATGTTGATGCTTCCCTCTCCGGTAACTGTGATTTGGTATTGATATAATGGTTGGACAGTTTGGAAGCCTGTCTTGTTTGATCTGTAAGTTCTGTAACTCTGAAGTTCGGGGTGCTGACCTTTTTCCCCTGAACTAGGTAATACATGTTTGATTAAAGTAAGCTTGTTAACCCATTTTGAGTTGCTTTCCTTTTGAAAAGCAGATCTAAGAACCTATATTGGCAGCTACCCTGGGGATATTGGGGTGCTTGCTGATACAACAGTGTAAGTACAAAAGTGCCCAGGGGAAAATTTCGTCTTTAAAGCTCCTTCTTCCTGAGCTCTAGAGGGCTAGCATGGTGTGTTTTTCCATGAACACATGGCCTCTTAGCTAAGACTGTGTCTAGAATGGAGATGTTTTCTGTTTTTGCCTTCGTGAGATCTCAGGTCAGATGAACCACTAGACATCCATTGGCTGAGGCTGGAAGGAGCCAGCCTTGAGCCCAGCTTACTGGACAGTGGAGACTCTACACTGCAAGCAAGGGAGCTACTTTTCCCTGGGCTATTCTGCACCCAGAAATGGTCAGTGGTGGAAATATTTGTATCAATTTCTTTAAATTAGAAATCCCCAGATGGGCCATACCAGATTGGAGGCTTGCACTGACATTGTAAGAGAAAATCCCTCTGTCCCTCAGGGGTTCTCCCAGAACCATCACAGGGAGTTGTAGTCAGTCCGGCTCTGGGGACCTGACCTACTCATTTGCCTGTGGGTTAGATCAAGTAAGCCCCCAATAACAGTGAGACCCCCTATAAAAATAGATTAAGTATTTAGGGTTGATTATTTGGGATTTCTAGACCGTCAGAAAAACTTATGAGTTTGTAGTGCTTAAAAATTTCTCAATAAGGAAAACATTCTAGGTCTGTTTGAACACACACACACACACACACACACACACACACACACACACACACACACACACACACTGAACGTTTATCAGCTAGGCACCAGCATTTTAGTATTGCAAGATCATGCTTCTTATATTAGCCTCAGAATCAGCACTTATACAGGATTCAGCTACAAATGAGGGTACTTAAGTAGTCGGTACTTAAACATCCAATGAATAAACAAATGCAAAAATCCTCTCAAAAGGAATTGACTTGGAAAGGTAAGATACTCCAGGGGGAAAAATGATCATATGATTATGGCTTAAAACAAAGAGAGGAAGAAAAATGGTCAATTTCCCTCTAGTGGACATCCCCAAATTAGGGTATTCAAAATGAAATTAGCCCCTGGAGGATCTCTCCAAGGGGTTCTTGTAGATGAGAAGACCCAGTTTTATGTGGTGAGCCTCTGGACTCATTCTCCCAGAGAAGTGATCTATGGTTCTCTTCCTCAGGGTTCTAGGGTTACCCATGAAGGATAAGGCATGGTTCTAATGCTATCAGCTTATACTTTCATTCCAGTGTATTGTTTCCCCCCCTCCCCATGCCAGTGAGTAGCACTCCAATTCCGTTTAGCTAATTAACATCAACTAGTTTTTTTTTTACCAAGGGACATTTACTGCAAGAGCAGAAGTACATACATTTTCCTCAGCACCTCCCTGTTCTTCCCCACTCCCACTCCCCCATGCCACTTTTGTCCCTGGGGAGAGTGGGCTCAGACTAACACAGGTAGAAATAGCACACTTTCCCAAGTTCACTTACAAATGTAGCATGGCTGATGAGTCTGTGGTCTGAGCTGGACTGGACTGTTTTGATTCCTTGGACCTTCTTTCAGCTTCCAGAAAATCTCAGCAAGAAGTCCAGTTTCTGGACTTCTGGTGGCTCATTCTCCTGACCTTTGAAAACTCCCAAGGTTGTATCTCTCTAATCTCACCTAAAAGCAGAAAAGATACCACAGAGATAGCCCAGCTTCAGGCTGGCTCAGGTATAAGAGCTCCTGAGGCCCCCTCCCCAACCTGTAGGCTCTCAGCAGCTTGTCTTCTTTCTCTAACATCAACTAGACCAGAAAGATCCTGAGCCAAAAGACTCACCCTGGTACCTTTCAAATATAACAGTTCCACAGCCAATCAATCAAAAGGGTTAGGGGACCAGAACCAGTTGCAGAATGTTGGTTGAAACATGCTCCAAAGTTCAAATAGCTACTATCTCAGCCAAGCACAAGATCTAGGTTTATTGGCCAGTCCCCACACAAAAGAAAGGAAAAATTTCGTCCCTGCCAGTGTAAATGGGAGGTAGTCTTGGAGGGAGAAAGACAAAATTCCAGCTCTTAGCACGGTGCCTGGCACATAGGAGGCACTTAATGAATGGTTATGGTATTGTATTATATTGGAGAATAGTATATTTTTTTCTAAATAAAGAATAGTATGAACATTTTCATCAAATAAATAGAAGAATTTATTGGAGATAAAATCCAAAATCTTTTAAAAATAAATGCTTGGTAAAAATGTTTGCAGGGTTTTTTTGTTTGTTTTTGGTCTTTTTAGAGGGAGGGAGGGCAGGGAAATTGGGGTTAAGTGACTTGCCCAAGGTCACACAGTAAGTATCTGAGGCCCGATTTGAACTCAGGTCCTTCTGACTCCAGGGCTGGTACTTGATTCACTGTGCTACCTAGCTGCCCCTTAGGCTAAAGGTTTGACATCCAAAGTCTGTAAGAAACAGCTTCGCATCTGTGTGGGCACAGAGATGGGCTTCTTCCCCTTTCTTGTGTCCTGGACATTCCCTTCAACAGCAGACAGGCAGAGAGTCTATCTAAGAAAGTCGGTGAATGGCTCCCTGCTCAGAATTATGTTCCTAAATACATAAAACACAGCAGATTACAAATGAAACCAATCATGTTGAAATACAGTTATCAAAAGTTCATAGGCCCCAGGTAAAGAACCCCCACATAAGAGTCCAAAAATATTTATTGATGAATTTCATCAATGTCTTTTGTTGCTTCATCACTTTCATTTCTGAATATATTATTCCTTCCTCCTATACCCAGTAAGTTGTTCCTTATAACAAAGAATGAAAAAATGAGAAAGAAAAGAGGCTTGATAAACACAACCCACACATAAGCCAAGTCTGACTGGACAGTGTGAGTGTAAAAGATAACATGTTCCAGCAGGAAAAGAACTGCATTGGAGTCTGTTTGAATCTTAGTTCTGCCACTCACTAGCTCTGTGACCTTGGCAAAGTAACTTGCCCTCTGCTTCCACCTAGGAAGGTAGAACTAGGGGTTTGGTTTAGATTCCCTCTAAATCTAAATCTGTGATCTTGCAACTATATATTTTATTCTAGAAGCAGCTGGGAGCCCCAGAGCTTCTAAACAAGACCCTTCTGAGTTGTGTGGCCTTGAGTAAGTCACTTCATCTCTCTCTGCCTCAGCTTTCTCAGTAGTAAGATAAGGATGATAACAGTGCCTTCCTCCCAGGGTTGTTGAGAAGAAGAAATAAAAATTGTAAAGCACTTAGTGCCTGGTACAAGATGTAGTAAACGCTATATAAGTGTTAACTAGTTTATTAGGCAGGAAGGAAAGGGACATAGATCTATGCTTTAGCAGATATGTGGAAGATGGCTTAGAAAAGAGGGATGGAACCATTCTGGAGAGCACCTTAGAACTATGCCCAAGGGCAATCAAACTGTGTATATCCTTTGATCCAGCAATATTGCTCTTAGGTCTGTATCCTAAAGAGATCATAAAAATGGGGAAAGGACCCGAGTGCACAAAAATATTTGTAGAAATTCTTTTTGTGTTAGCAAAGTATTGGAAATTGAGGGAATGCCCTCAATAGTAACGAAATACCATTGTGCTATAAGAAATAATGAGCAGGCAGACCTCAGAAAAACCTGAAAAGACTTATATGAACTGTTGCTGAGTGAAATGAGCAGAACCAGAGAACATTGTACACAGCAACAGTAACAACTGTGATTGACTTAGCTCTTCTCAGCAATACAGTGATCTAAGACAATTCCTAAAGACTCATGATGGAAAATGCCATCCACATCCAGAAAAAGAACTATGGAGTCTAAATGCAGATTGAAGCATATTGTTTAATTTTTTGTAGTTTTTTCTTTTGTTCTGTTTCTTTTTTCATAACATGACTAATAAGGAAACATGTTTTACATGATTGCACATATATAACCTTTATGGTGAGGGAGAAAAATTCAGAACTCAAAATCTTATGAAAAAAAAAGAATGTTAACAATTTACTTTATGTATAATTGGAAAAAATACCATTAAAAATAAAATAATATAAAATTCAAAAAAGGGGGATGGGGTGGAATCAGGTTATTTCAAAAGAGATTGAGGGGCTGACTCAGGGTTGGAGCCATACAAATGGTGAAAAAGGGGATGGGTGAGAAAGATATTAGGGAGGTGCAATGACCAGACTTGGCAGCTGGGGAGGAGGTAGTTAAGCAATGAGGAAGACTCTGAGATTATAAACCTAGGTGATTAGAATACTGGTCTTGCCCTGGTCAGAAGTGAGAAAGTTTTGAAAAAGGAATTGCTTTGGTGGGGCAAGAGAACAAGTTCTGTTTTGGACATGTTGCTTTTGAAATGCCTGTGTTTGTGCATGAACTGATGCAAAGTGAATTGAACAGAACCAGAACATTATGTACAGTAATAGCAATATTATTCAATGGAGAACTGTGAATGACTTAGCTATTCTCAGCAATACGATGATCCAAGACAATCCCAAAGGACTAATGGTAAAAAAATGCTATCTGCCTCCAAAGAACTGATATTGTTTGAATACAGACTGAAGCATGTTATTTTTCACTTTCTTTCCTTCATTCTTTTTCTTTTATTTGAATCTTCTTGTGCAAATGACTAATATGGAAATGTTTTATATAAATATACATGTATAAACTATTTCTGATTGTTTAGTCTCAGGGACAGGAGAGGTGGGAAGTGAGAGAATTTGGAACTAAAAACTTTAAAATGTCAAAAATTGTTTTAACATGTTACTGGGAGGGAAATAAAAATATATCTTAAAAAATTAAAGGGTAGGGGGTGGCTAGGTGGCACAGTGAGTAAGAGCGCCAGCCCCAAAGTCAAGATGACCCAGGATTGGTCCCAGCCTCAGAAAATGAGCACCCACACATAATGACTGGCTGTGTAACCTTGAGCAAGTTACTTAACTCCAATTGCTTTTTAAAAAAAATAAAAATAAATAAAAGGATAAACCATTGCAAAATTTAAAAATTAAATGACTATGTTTGGCCCAGCTGGAAATGGGCATTGGGCACACTGACAGTGGACTAGAGCTGAGGAAAGAGAGTAGAATTGCATCTATAGATATGAGAGCCATCTGAATAGGATAACAATTGTACCCTTGGGAGTTGATGAGGTCACCAAGAAAGGGTGCTGAGAGAAGAGCACTCAGGAGAGAGGCTTGAGGGACACCTTTACTTAAGAGGTCAGACACAAATGATCATCCAGCAATGGAGACTGAGAAAGAACAGCAAAACTGATAGAACCAGGAGAGAGCAGTATTATGAAAACCAAGAGGAAGAGTGTCAAACCAATGCAAAAAGGCTGAAGGGTTGTCCCTGGTGAGAAAGGCTACCTCTTCATTAGAGGCTGGATTAAAGAATTCGTGGTTGATGGCTGGTCGGTACAATGTCTGGGTCTCCAGTCAGGAAGATCTGAGTTCTGATCCGACCTCAGACACTTACTAGCAAGTCATTCAATCTCAGTTTCCTCATCTGTAAAATGGGGATAACATTTATAAAGTGCCTTTTAAAATACTAGAGAAATGCTATTGCTATCATTATTATGGTGTTTCATTTTCTGTTCTCTAGGGCCACTGCAATGAATGACTTTAGCAAAAGTTAGCCAGCAATGAGAGAAATCCATAGACTGTCTATATTTCTATGTCAACCAGGAAAGGTACAAGCACTTATTAACTAAACACCCCACAATGTGCCAGGCATTATGTTAAGCACTTTACAAATATTACCTCATTTGATCCCCATAACAACCCTGGGAGGGAAGTGCTATTTATTTCCCCCCCACTTTACAGCTTAAGAAACTGAGTTGGTCAGGGGTGAAGTGACTTGCCCAGGGTCACACTGCTAGCAAATGTCGCTGGATTTGAGTTCGGGTTTCTTTCTGACTCCGGGCCCTGCGTTGTATCTACTGAGCAACCTGGCTGCCAGCCAGCCATTCTCTCCTTTAATCCTGTCTGATGAAAAGGAAAAGGCAGCCCTTCTCACCAAGGTCCACCCATGTGCAGTAACCTTGGCCCCCCCCCCCCACCTTTGCTTTTCCAGATCGCCTCCACAATCAACCAGAAAAACTGACTGAAAGAAAATGTGTTGAATAATAAAATAAGCGCATCAAAAAAAAAAAGAAAGAAAGAAAGAAAGAAAAAGAAAATAAAATAAGCGCTCGAATATCTGGGCACTAACTCTCCAAGACAGAATTCTCAAAAAAAAAATGATCTGGAAAGAAACGGGAGAGTGAGGGTTAATGGCTAGGTGAGGCGAACGAGCTTGTAATTTCATTCTGAAATAACTGCCATTTAATCAGGGAGGCCGAGCCAAACGCCAACGGCTCCTTCTTCCTAGAGGAAGTCCAACAAGAGAACTTGGATTAACAAGATGTGGCCACCAGGCAGGGTCAAGGGCTGCAGGGATCAGAGCAGGACGAAAGGCCCGACCGCACGCGTGCACACCTCGCCCCCCTAGCCAGTCCTCCCAACCGCAGAAAGACGTTGCCTCCTCCTCCGGGCGTGTAATGATTAGGCCAAGGGGGCGGGGCGGGGGAGGGAAGTGGGACGTCAATGAACTGGGAATTCGATCCCCAAAACTCCCTTCCCCCAATTCCTCTTTGCCTCGCAACTACTAGGGCGAGGCTCCTAGGGAAGTGATCGACTATGCATGAAGGGGCGGAGCTTGGGCCCTTCAGGCCTCTCCCTTACTGAGACGCATGCGCCCCGACCCACTCTGCGCAGACGGCCGCTCCCCAGGCCGAATGCGCAGGTCCAGAGGCCTAACTTTTCTATGGTCAGACGGAAGTTCTAGAGCGTCGGCACGCCCGAACCGGGAACTCTATGGTCGGTTGGGGTGGAGACGGGCGTCCTATAAAAGCCGTACGCAGGGGCCGCGGCGTCCCTTTCCCTGCGGCGAGGTGAATGTGTGTGGTTGTGCTGTCTTTTTCACAGCCTCGGCCTCGGCCCCCGCCCAGCCCCGTATTCCAGCTCCAGCCCCGACCCCGACAGACACCCTTGTTTCCCTTCTCTCCTTGCAGATACAGTCCTTGCTGGCGCCGGCGCCGGCGCCATGGGCCGTCGTCCCGCCCGCTGGTAAGTACCCGGGCTCCATGTGCGTGTAGGTCTATGCGCCATGTCGGGAAAGGCCGCAACAGCAGCCTAGGCCTCGCCGGCGGTCTAATGAACCCCGCGGGGGCGGGGAGCCCGGGCCTGGCAGTGTGCCCCAATGCGGGCCGCGGCTGTGAAGCCAGGGCCCGTCATGCTGCGTCATGGGCATGGGGCGTTAGGCTCAGCGGCCCTCTTCTCTCCTTCCTCAACGCCCGACTAGGGGATCCCGGAAGGTTGGGAAGTAACTACTCGTTTGTGTAAGCTGTCAGCCTTACTCTGTCTTCCCTTCCCTGGTCTGGGCACTTCAATTCAAGGTGGGCTTAACTTTTTTTTTTTTTTAGTCTTCTTGCTAGTAAGAAGGGAGAAATGGGTTTTGAGCGTCCGTTGTGTTTTCAGGTGGATCATGAACAAATCTCTTAGTACACATGAAGAATCTTAATACGCAGTGATGAGCTGCCTGCAGCTAGGTGACACAGTGGAGAGCCGCTGGATATGTGCTCAAGACCTGAGTTAGAATCCTGTCTCAACACAAGCAGTGTGACATTGAGCAAATCACTAAGCCTTTAGTTTTTTCTTCTATAAAATGGGGAACATAATAGCACCTGGTTGTCAGGATAACATGAGATCTTTGTAAAAGCCCTTAATAAATGATGTTGCATGGGAGAGTTCAGAAATGTAGGTCAGACAGAACTAATGATCTTTCATAGACTAACCAGACTTTTATCTTTTTATTTAGTTATAGGTACTGTAAAAATAAGCCGTACCCGAAGTCCCGTTTCTGCAGGGGAGTTCCTGGTAAGTGTTCAAGGGCACTTGAATCAAGGGTATCCGAGCTTTGCTTTCCTTAACTTAATTCTTACTAGCATTTGTGTTTAACTTAACTAATCAGCTGCTCCTTGGGCAGTAGGGCACCATGGTGTGCAGCCCTGTGACTATTTTCTTTCTCTCATAGATGCCAAGATAAGAATCTTTGATCTTGGTAGAAAGAAAGCGAAAGTGGATGAATTTCCATTGTGTGGCCACATGGTGTCAGATGAATATGAACAGCTGTCATCCGAAGGTAAAAGCGGGGGAGGCTAGGTTTCAGTAGGTCCACCCTCAGGACCTGGGAGGAAAGGGCTATGTTCTTCCTGACATGTTCTGCAGAATAGGGGTATTTAACAGCATCTAGCCCTTCCAAAACTTATCTTAGCATAAGCAGCTTTTTTTTTAAACTCTTAATGGCTTGGTCAAAATGCTTAAAATATGTTGCCCTCCTCCCTCAGCCTTAGAGGCCGCTCGCATCTGTGCCAACAAGTACATGGTGAAGAGTTGTGGCAAGGATGGCTTTCATATTCGTGTGCGGCTACATCCTTTTCATGTCATCCGCATCAATAAGATGTTGTCATGTGCTGGGGCTGATAGGTAAGGAGAGTTTTCCTATAGAATAACTGACTACTAAGATGTATTTTTATGATTCAAGGTTATGTTATGATATTTCTATTATATAAGTATTCTGCTCCCTCTCCCCCCATCCATTCCATGGAACATCAGAAGGGTACAGTGTGGAGGTGCCTACATTTGGGGAGCCCCTGTTGCCTTGATCAGGCAGTATCATGTAGCAGAGCAAATACTGATTCTAGAGTTCCAGATAGTCATTTTACTTGCTGGCTCTTATTTCTCCAAATCAGAGGTAAGACTAAGACTTTTTCCAACCTCTGACATCCTGTGATGTCAGAAATGAACCACCATGGCACTAAGGTTTTATACTAGCATACTTGAATTACTTCTTTTCTTGGCTTACTAAGGCATCCAAATGGTCTGTAGGGAAAGACAGATATGAGCTTGGAAGCATGGACATTAAAGATATAAACTCTCCTTTGGGCACATACTGTGTCTTGTCTTAAGTGGGACTTCCCACACTACTCTTCGCAACCAAGTAAGCCGACTAACCCAATTCTCTCAGTGTGGGGCTGGTGTGCAGTGGTTGCAGACAGCATTTCCCTGGTTGTGTATGTACCTTGTCTTTGATACAGGGTATTCTAAGGGACCTCGGGAACAATTTTGTCTTGGCTAAGGCAACTTAGCTAAGAATAAGCAAATACCTACTTCACAGAATTTGAAATGTGAGCTGCTTAATCCTCCTACTTCCTAGGCTCCAGACTGGCATGCGGGGAGCCTTTGGGAAGCCCCAGGGCACTGTAGCCCGTGTACACATTGGCCAAGTTATCATGTCGATTCGAACCAAGGTCCAGAATAAAGAACATGTGATTGAAGCATTGCGTAGGGCCAAGTTCAAGTTCCCTGGCCGCCAGAAGGTACACCTTATTCTGTTTCTTGTGGATAGCACCTCTTAAATTTCCCAGACTGGGAGGGGATAATCCCAAGTGGAAGGAAAGATGTCTCTCCCTGGCTTAAGTCATCTTAAACTGATCTTGACTAACAAATTTTCCTTTCCCGTGTTAAAAGTGCATTAGTGAGAGCAATGCTTTAATCTGAGGGCTGGGGCAAAGGCTGACTATTTCTTTACCTTCTCATAGATCCACATCTCCAAGAAATGGGGTTTCACCAAGTTCAATGCTGATGAGTTTGAGGATATGATAGCTGAGAAGCGACTCATTCCTGATGGCTGTGGAGTTAAGTACATCCCCAGCCGGGGCCCCTTGGATAAATGGCGGGCACTCCACTCCTAAGGGGTGTGTGCTGTGACATCTGCCTATTCGCAGGCATAAATAAAACTAGATACTGCTATTTGGTTGCTTGCGTGTTACCTTCTAACTGGATTAGCTCTTCCCAGCCTTAATGTCTTGTCTCATCTTGGAAATGGGTTAAAGACTTTGACCATGATTTTTCAGGATAACATCTTGGACCAGCAAGTCTCCTGCAATGGCAAGTTTAACCTGAATAAAGAGACCAAGTCTTCAGCATAGGTCATTTGAGCTTTAGATACTTGGGTATTTATGTATTATAAAACACCATGAGAAAACAAGACCCTCTCAGGAAGCTGGAAAATGAAAACTTGAAAGAACTACAGTCTTTGGTTGTAGGTAGTGAAGCTTTTCAGCATTTCACAGTCTTAGAATAGAGAATTCTGATCAATCTGCACTCCTGCCAAGTCCACAGCAGAAGTGGTCTCTGGAGTAACATGGCAGGTGCCTCTCAAAGCTCCTGGTGTCCTTGGGGAGGTAGTTGCAGGCACACTTCAACAGGGTAGTGGTCACTGACTTGCAGTGCCTAGGACAAGCAATGGGAGTGCTAGCTGGGCCCAACCTGAAGGTTCTAGGTTTAGGGTGCTGCCCCTTGAGCTTTGGGGTACCTCCCCTCCCATTTGTCTAGGCTCACCTCCTCCTCAGACATGGCCAGCTCCTTCTGGAAGTTGAAGATTTTGGCTGAATCAGGTACAACGGCCTGGAGCAGAGCCTTCCCATGCACTATGATCCTGCAGAGATCAAGGAGTGGGGCATGTTGAGCTCCTAGGCCAGGGAAGAGTCAGGGGTGAAGAACCTTTAACTCAAGGCCACACTTGGTCTTGTAGATCACTGGTTGTAACCTTTCGACAATCCCAAGTTTTACAGAACAAATTCTTTTAAGGGGATTTGTTCTATGAAGTTTGGATTCAAAGGGGCTGCACTTGAGGAGTTAGAGGGTCCCCCT
Source organism: Gymnobelideus leadbeateri (assembly GCA_011680675.1). Classification (NCBI taxonomy): domain Eukaryota; kingdom Metazoa; phylum Chordata; class Mammalia; order Diprotodontia; family Petauridae; genus Gymnobelideus; species Gymnobelideus leadbeateri. Next base: position 212,828 of record WOXC01001571.1, read on the forward strand.
GGACTAGATCTCGTGTTGCAGATGCCCAGGTATTTTCTTGAGGGGAATATGGGAATGGCTTCCATCCCAACTCCTTTTGTGTGACTCTTAAACCTCCAGGAGGTTACAAGAAAGTCCCTGCCAGTGAGACTTATGCTATTTGCCCCATAAACCTGCATACCAGTCTCCTGGGCCAGGGAGCTCAGCCAGTCAGCTCCCCCTTTTAAGGTGTTTCTCTAAAAGGCCCTTTCAAAGACAGGTTTACTTGCATTACATGGCAGATGCCATTGTAACACTAGGGAATGAAAAGGCTTGCCCACCAACCTTTTTTTATTACAAGGAAGCAGGAAGCCAATACCTTGCCAAGAGGTTACCCAGTGTTGTTCCTAGAGCTAAAACTTGGCTTTTTTTTTTTTTTTCAGGGTTTTTTCTACCATGTTATACCTTCTCTTTTCTCCCTCTACGTGCTCAGCCCAGGATGGGATAACCTAGGGTTTTTTGTAATCTAAAACCTGTTACAGGGTAAGGTTTGGTCCCTGCCCCTAAATTCCAGGCTTGCTGGGGGCTAATCTGTAGCCATTACCCATATGACCAGATTATAAAATCACAGAACCAAAAGGTTAATTGCCTAGTAGAACTAGGCCAAAGCAAGACTGAGCAACATCCCTAGTAAGGCAGATCAGATTCAAACAGTTGAGAAGATAAAATAATACAGGACAAAGCTAATGTGAATGTGGGACTTTCTGAATCAATATGCAGCTGGCCAAGATACTTATGTATGTTTGTGTCCTACCCAGCCTCCCTTATTTGAGTTTGCCAGCATTGTTCTATACCATCTTGGCCCAATGCTACAGGGGGCAATGCTGAGAACTACCCAAGGAGGTAGCAGAGGGTGGTGCAAAAGACCAGTTTGAGTAAGAGCACCTGGATTTAATTGAAACTAAAATTAAGGTTAATTTAACTTAAATCTTGCCTGTATCCCTATCGAATTTCCCAGCTATCAGCCTCTTGGTCCCTCAAGTTTCTTCCCTATCAAATGAAGTTGGACTGTATAGCCTTTGCCTAAAGCCTTCTATAGGAGCATGTTCATGGAATTATAGATGTGGGGAACAAGAAAGGTCAGAATCACAGAACTGGAGAGTTGGCAGGTAGCTCAGGGGCAAGCTAGTTTGACCCATACCTGGAAAACTAAGACAGCCAATTCTCCAGGACAACTCTAGGGGGCAATCTGGTCTCATACTAGCTGTAACAGCTTCTGATTACTTGGGCATGGGGGGTGGGAGGGTACTATGCATTCACACACAACCCTCTCTTACCTGTCATAGGCACAGTGGGTCCTTGTGCTCACTGTGGTGTCTGCCTGGTCCCCAATGAGCCAGTGGAATTCTGGGTGACTCCACAGGCTGATACCCAGCCAGGCCCCTGGAGGCACAAATGTGCACCCTGCATTGAGGTCACCAAGCAGCATGACATCCTGGTGGGGAGAGGATCGGGAAGGATGGCTATGGAGTCAGGAAACTTGGCTCCACCGATTCTGAATGATGAATTTGAATTTGGCCAAGTTCTTTGACCTCTCTAGACCTAGTTTCCTGATCTGTAAATTAGGTCCAATGATTGAGCAAGGAAAAGGACTATGAGCTAGTCTCCAGAATGGTGATGGCCAGGAGCAGGGGGTCATGCACATTTAGGAGGTGGGTGGGTGTCCTTGGTAGGCCTGGAGGTGACTGAAGTTTGGTAGGGGACTACCCAAAAGGGGAGAGACTGGCAAGGGATCTAGGGGACTGCTGTGACCTACACCTAGATGGTCAACCAGGGTCCAAGACTCCTGGGGAGGTGTGATCTCCCTGCCTGACCCCCCTCCCCTATTACCTCTACATTCCAATGCTGTTTTACGTCCTGGACAATTCTGTAGAGTTGATCGATCTCTTGGGGTGCGTTTCGGGGGCAGGCGTGGTGAGATATTAGCACCAAATTGCAGATGGCTGGGAGAAAGGGCAGAAGTTAGCCTCCTTTCCCTTCAAACAAGCTGCCTTCTGGGTGGCCCACCCTAACCAACAATACGAGCACCTCTTTTCCTGATTCCAGCCTAGCTTCCTTCTCATCCATATTTTCTGGTTCTCCCATTCTTTTTTTTTTTTTTTTTAAAGCAATTGGGGTTAAGTAACTTGCTCAAGGTTACATGGCTAGTCATTTGATTTATGCGTGGGTGCTCATTTTCTGAGGCCAGATCTGATCTCGGGTCATCCAAACTCCGAGGCCGGCGCTCTTACTCACTGCGCCACCTAGCCGCCCCTTTAGGGCAATTGGGGTTAAGTAACTTGCCCAAGGTTACACGGCTAGCCGAACTCAGGTCCTTCTGATTCCAGGGCCGGCGCTCTATTCGCTGCGCCACCTAGCCGTCCCCTGGTTCTCCCATTCTTGCCAAAGACTCCAAACCTCTACCAGCTCCTTCCCATGGCAGGCAAGGGCTCTGCCACCTCCAGTCCCTGATAGGCTCTTTTGCTCTTTCCCATTAGCTCCTCCCCTACACAGACACCCACTCTGACTTGCCTTTCTCTTTTTTATTGACAATAAGGTTGAATGGCCATAGAGGAAAGATCACTGGATTTGAAATCTGAGCATTTGCCTTTGAATCCTGCCTCTGCCACCTATACCTCCATTTATTCATCTGTAAAATTGGAGGGGGAGGCAAGGTTTCTTCCAGCTCTAGATCCCCGTTCCTATGTTCTTGTGTGTGATTTTGTCACCGCCTTGGGCCTCACTTTCTGTTTGGCTTTTTGAAATCTTTATAACTAAATTTGTGACACACTTTGGGGGGTTTTCCGTGATTAATACTATGCCTTTGGTCCCATCTGCTCCCATCTTCATTCTCATTTTCAGTGTCTAATAGTTTCTACCAACGTGCAGTACCCTGACATCTTTCAATTGTTAGCTTCTCCCTTCCATGATTTAAGTCATGATTTAAATAAGAGCCAGTGGTGACACAGCTGTTGAGTATCCTCCCTCATTCCACTCCTCAGGAGTCTCCTTTCTGACACTATTTGTTTTCCTTCTACATAAGTCTGAATGATCATGTCATTTGGTTAGCAGAGAACAAGAAATTTGCCCAGTCAGATATGGTGTGAGCCACATTTTATATATTACCTCTTCAGGGCTTTTCTACCTGGGACCCCAGAGATCTATGGAGAGATTTCAAGAAGTCTGTGAACTTAGACGGGAAAAAAATGCATTTTATTTTCACTAATATCTAATTAAAAGTGACCCCTTGATGAACCAATTAAGCTCTACATTGGTGTTCTCTCTTGAGTCCCTCTTCCTCCTATAATACCCCTAATTACACCCAACCAAGCCTCAGTCTTGCCCTCAGATCACTCCCACCACTCATCACCATCACTCTTACACATGTGCTGCCGAAAAAAAGATGGAAAAATCACACAACTGTTCTGAGAGGGTCCATTACAAATTGATGTTATATAACCTCACCTGGGCCCTCACTGCTGCTTGGCAATCCTCCCTTGTTAATTCATTCTCCCACTCTCCACAGTGGAAATTCAAAATTTTCTCATCCTTCCTCAAACTTCCCTGCTCTTCCCCACCCCAGCTCTCTCAACTGAGAACCCTGCTTCATATTGTACAGGAAAAATTGAGACCATTCACCTACTTCTTCCCTCTTCCTCATCTCATATAGGTGCCTTCTGCCACCATCTCCTCCTTTACCCCATGTTTCACATGATGAAGTGGACTTACTTATCAAGACCAACCATTCTACCACATTTCCTCCAAACCGATTGCCCCCTTTGTCATCCCCATTCTTTCACTTATTTTCAATTTTTCGTTGTCTGCTGGCTCCTTCCCTACTGCCTACAAACATATCCTACCTCTCCAATCCTGGGGAAAAAAAACAAAAAACCTCACTCGATCCTTCCATCCCCACTGTCCATCCCATATTCTGCCTTTTGTAGCTAAACTTCTTAGAAAGGCCATCTATAATAGGTGCCTACTTTTCTCTCACTGTCTTAATGCCTTAGATTCCAGCTTCTGACCTCATCCTACTGAAACCACTATCCAGTTACCAATGATCTCTTGGTTGCCAAATCCACTGGCCTTTTCTTCATCCTCTGTCTCTTTAACCTCTCTGCAGCCTTGGACACTTAGTAATCACCCTCTCCTCTTTTTTCTTTTTCTTTTTTTTTTTTTTTTTGCAGAATTTAGTTTTTAGTTTTCAACATTCATTTCCACAAGATTTTGAGTTACAAATTTTCTCCCTATCTCTCCCCTACCCCCACCCCAAGATGGCGTGCTTTCTGATTGCCCCTTCTCCTAGTCTGCCCTCTCTTATATCTTCCCCATTCCCCCTCCTCCCCTTCCCCTTTACTTTCTTGTAGGGAAAGATGAATTTCTATACCCTGTTGCCTGTATATCTTATTTCTCTCTTGCATGTAAAAGGCATTTTTTAACATTGGTTTTTAAAACTTTGGATTCCAGATTCTCTCCCTTCCTCCTTCCTCACTCACCCCCACTGGGAAGACAAGCAATTCAATATAGGTTATACATGTGTAGTTATGCAAAACATTTCTATAGTAGTCATATTGTAAAAGACTATTTCTCTCCATTCCCCATCTATTCTGTTCTCTTCTTTGACCCTGTCCCTTTTCAAAAGTGTTTGCTTCTGACTGCCCCCTCCCCTAATGAGCCCTCTCTTACCCTCTCCTCTTTGATACTCCACTCTAGGTTCTCAGGACCCCACTCTTTCCTGGTTCTTCTCTTCTCCTACCTCTCTGACCACTCCTCCTCTGTCTCCTTTGCTGGATCCTCTAACCATAGGTGTTCTTCAGGGTTCTTTCCTGGGCCCTCTCCTCCCTCTACACTATTTTACTTGCTGATCTCAGCAGGTCCCATGGATTTCATTACCATCTCACATCTGCCTTTCCTGTCCCAAACTCTCTGCTGATCTCCAGTCCCACATCTCCAACTGCCTTCCAAACATCTCAAACTAGATATCCAGTAGACATCTTAAACTCAATATGTCTACAACTGAATTCATTGTTCCTTCCCCCCTTCCCACCTTCCCTATTACTGTAAAAGGTACCACCATGCTCCCAGTCCCCCAGGCTCCCAACCTAGGAGCCATCCTGGACTCCTCACTCTCACTCTCCATATCCAAGCTGTTGCCAAGGCCTCTTGACTTCACCTCTGCAACATCTCCCCAGTGCATCCCCTTCTGTCCAACCCTGTCCCCACTCTAGTACGTGCCCTCATCACCTCACGCCTGGACTATGGCAGTAGTTGCTGGTGGGTCTGCCTGCCTCAGGTCTCTCCCCACTACAGTCCATCCTCCATTTAGCCACTAAAGTGACATATGTCCCATCATGTTACTCCCCTATTCACTAAATTCCAGTGTTTCCTATTTCTTTCAGGAACCAATATAAATGCTCTGTTTGGCATTCAGAGCCTCCATTATTCTTATACCTCACTTCTTGACATGTACTCTTTGACACTGGCATCCTGGCTGGTTCATGAACATAACCCTCTATCTCTCAGCTCCAGGTATTTTCTTTGGCTGTCCCCCGTGTCTGGAACACTCTTCCTTCTTGACTCTGACTACTACTATTCTTGGTTTCCCTTAATTCCCAGCTAAAATGCTACTCTCTACAGGAAGCTTTCCCAAACCCCTTCTCTCTTAATTATCTCCTGTTTATCTAGTGTATCTCATTTGTCCATAGTAGTTTGTTCTTCTCCATCATTAGATTGTAAGTTCCTTGAGGGCAGGGACTGTCTTTTGCCTCCTTTTGTGTCCCTAGTGTTTAGCACAGTGCTTGGCACATATTTCATAAATTATTCTGAGGGCCCTTGGCTTCACCAGACTGACCGCCAAAGGGATCCATTACACACACAAAAAAACGGACAAGCTCCACCCCAGGTCCGTACTGAATTCTGGTCAGTGAGGGTTTCCTTTTTGCCTGAGGATTCTGCCTTGGTAGAGCTCTAACAGATAGGATCTTCTGTGTAGGTGAAGGAGGTTAATTAAGTGACCTTCCTTTGACTCAGCTTACCCCACCACTTCATTGAGAGTACTCTTGCCGAGGTTATAGATAATCTCTTAGTTACTATGTTTTCTTCTCAGTGCTTAATTTCTTGGCCCTTTCTGGAGCCTTTCTCTCCCTTTCCTTGTTTATGTCTCCTCCCATCCCCTAGAGAAGGGTTGCCCTCTGGCCAGAAGCACCAAAAGGGCTCTGTCCCTCTCTCCCTCTTCCTACTCTTTCCCTTGGTGATCTCATCTCTTCCCAGGACTTCAATTGTCACTTTTACTCAGATGAGTCTCAGATATCTGTCCCTGGTTCCAGTCCCCCCCATGAAACCTGGATCCCCAGTCCAGAATCATCTGCTATCTACCTCAAGATGTCACTGACAGTTCCACTTCCTGAATTATTAGGCCCCAACTTTTCACCCAAAGGGCCTCCTGCCTGGGTTCTCTGCCTCTAGCTTTTCCCCTCTTCCAACCCATCTACCCCCTTGTGTGTTCATGTCACTGCCCTGTTCAGAGCATCACTTTTAGAAGAAAACAATCCTCCCCTCGCCCCACCCCCAGGTTTCCATTACAGGCCTCCATTTCATTACCTTCCCCCACTTATTTCAGTGACTTCCTTTGGTGTCCTTCATATCCCAGCCAGTCTGAGCTACACTCCTTTTACCCCCATTAGGCCCGGCACCTATGTCTCAAGTGATCTCCTTCCAGAGTATTCTCTCCCTTGAGAATCCCCCCCCCCCCAAGCTAGAAGCGTTCCCTCCTCCATCTCCCAACCCTCTCTAACCTTTTCTAGGCGATCCTTATTTTTCAGCCATGTAGATAACTTCTGATGTGACAATGCCCTTCACCAATGCTAGCTGACAATCAACTCATAGCTTTTTTGCTTCAGAAATATCTCACTAGAAGAGACCTTACAAGTCATCTAGTTCAACCCCATCACTTTCCAGCGGAGGAAACGGTGAACCAGGAAGGAGTGGGGTGATTTGCCCAGGGTCATGCTGGTGACAAGTGGCAAATATTAGATATGAACCTTGATATTGAGCTCTTTCTACCAAGCTCCACTGTCCAGGGATTGCCCAGGCCCTAGAGTGCTACAAGGCCAGGTGACCCTGGAATCCAAGGTCACAGAAACTGGCTGAGTAAGAGACTAGTCTTGGCCTCAGCTCTTTCTGCCCCTAGACTGACCCCCCAGACACTGTACCAGCTGCACATTCAAACTTTAATTGGAACTAGAGTGCATGGATTGTGTCCTTTATCCTCTTATTCTCTCTGTACCTAGTCTACCTTCTCCCTTGATTTCCCCTTCAGGTTCTATTCTCATTTCCCACTTTGTATATCACATCCTCCTCTTCATTCAAGATGAGCTATTTGTCTGGGGTAGGGGGAAGGGGGTGGGAGGCTGGGATCCTTCAGCCAAGAAAAACTTCTGGAGAAATGGCTAGACTCCTTGGCGTCTGAGCGGGGGGGCCAGAATTAGAGCCCAGATGGTACCCTATCACATTTCTCTAATGGTTTTCAGGATTACAAAACACTTTCCATATATTACTATGGATGAGCCTCCCAAGTGACTCAGGGAAGGGCATATTATCCTTATTTTATGGTTGGGGAAACTAAGGCTCTGAGAGGACTTGCTCAAAGTCCCACAGCTAATAAGTGTCAGAGATATTATAGTGGGGACTTTTTCAGGACTAGACTAGATGGTCTCTGAGTCTGCTCACTAGTGAGTGCCCACTCAGCATGCCAGGCTGCCTTTTCAGAATTCTAAACAATGGATAATATAAACTGGGGTGGGGCAAGGTGGGGGGCAGGTGGGAGGAAGAGTGAGTAGGTACCTGAATTTGGCCAGCAAAAACAGGCAACAAAGGGTCCCCGAAGGAAGGATTCTGCCTGACCTGGCTCGGCCTCTGGGACTTGATATGAATCCATGATGGAAACCACATCTGCTCTGAAGGGAAGGCAAACTTGGGAGAAGGGGCTCCAAGTTCAGTTAACCCTTCCAGTGTTGGCTCCCCCCGCCCCCTTATTTCCCAGCCAGGAACAGGGAGGTCTCTGATACCTGTAGACAAAGACATTCTGTTCCTTGTAGCTTCCTAGGCCCAGGCGCCGACTTTCTAGGGCCTCATATTGGTGGCCAGGGTCAGCCCTGTTCTGGGACACCAGGGTTTTGACCAAGCATCCTCATCCCTGGGCATAGTCCCCATACTATCCCCTTCCTTCCCAACGTCCCCTCCATTCCCAGCCCCCCCCCCCAAACCCCCAGGATGCTGTTCAGCTCTGCTCCCTGGCCCCTTCCCATCTGCTAGGATCCTCCTGGCCTCCTTCATGAGCTTCAGGCAACCTCTGGGGAAACCAAGGGTATGTTAGAGCTAGTAGTGACCTCAGAAGTTGCCTGTATCAACCATCTCATTTGACAGCGGAGGACACTGAGGCCCAGAGAGAGGAAGGGACTTGCTTGAGGTCACCCAGAGACAGGATTCAAATCCAGGTCCCATGTCTTCATTCCACCATCCCATAGCCCTGCACCTGTTGAGTTCCTGGAGAAGCAGTGACATGGCTGTGCCTTTGCTATCACGGACCTCCTGTACCAGACAGATGTCACATCGGGAAAGAACCTATATCCAGGGAAAGGGAGACAAGGTTTGGGGAGCTCCTGAGGGGTAGTGCCCTCAGGGAGCCCCCCATTTAAAGGGAAAACCTATAATACTAGCCATGATGACAAAGGTTTCGCTTTCCCCTTCTGGGAATGCTGGGGATGCTCTAGAGAATGACTTTGTGTGTATAGGGGTGAAGGACAGCAGATAGTCTAGGAAGGGAACCTGGGGGGAGGGGCAGTCTGTGTGAAAGAATGAATAGTGGAGGGCAGGGCTGACTTGTTAAGGGGATTGCCCACCCCCACCTGCCTCTATACTGAGCTGGGTCCCAAACTCCTTCCACTATAGAAATCACTATTTGGCTGGAAGGTGGGATCTTGGGAGAGTTGCCTGAGGCTCAGGTGAAGTGACTTGCCCAGGGTCACACAGCTGGTAAGTGTCAGGAGGCTGGCCTTGAGCAAAGGGAGTCTTCCTGACTCCAAGGCTCTATATTCCCTATACAAAGACATCAGGTGTACATAAAGCCTCCTTGGGCTACTGTATATTGACAATTTTAAAATGTAATACTATCTGCTCTATTGTCTTTTTATATATTTGGAGAGTCAAAAAAAGGACTTGAGTGAAATGGGGCCAGCAGGGGTAGGGGCAGGAAGAGGGACAGTAGTCAGGCATAGGAGTGGCAGCAACAGAAGGAGGAGACTCAAGTCCAGTTTGACTGAATTCCCAGGGGCCCAAGACAGCCAATGCCTAAGGGTCTAGAAGTGAGGTGTCTGGCCCATCCAGGTTTCACTTTTGATAATAGTAATCACTAGGCCCTGGAGTCAGCTTTTTGGACAATCGATCCCCTGGGAAACTGAGGCCCTCCACAGGGCAGAGGAATAGTTCTTTGTGTGATTACTGCCAACAACTCTAAATGGTTCCCTCCTACCAGCTTTTAATTGGAGGGTTGCAGGAGAGAGACTGAGACCCTGGGACAGTGCAAGAACATTCTGCTGGGGAGGGGGAAGGGGAGGAGCTTACCTGAGGTATGATAACCTGCACACAGGATTTTAACTAATTCTTCTTGCTTACTAGATGTTCCATGTAATTGTTTTCCCACTGCCGTAGTTCTGTTATCCCACTTTGAATTCTGGCTCAGTAGGGCAGAGACCTAGTGGCTCCAGCCTAGGTATGGCTTCCTTCTAGGAACCCTTGATCTGAGGATGGGGGTGGGGGAAGCAAGTTAAGACTCCTGTTTCTCACCTTGACCAGTACACTCATGACCTTGGGCCGGTTGGCCTTAGCCTCCCCAAAGCTCTGGATATTGAAGGCACAGATCCTCAGGGTAGCACATGATACCAGATGGAGTTGCCCACTCAGCAGGAGAAGCAAGAAGAGAGATACCCAGCTACATTGTGCCCACAGAAGATACCTTGAGCCAGGGGTGACCCTGGGGAAGAGAGGGAGAGAAGTCTTGAAGAGCATCAGTGTCCAGATGTGCCAAGAACTTCCCCCTACACCCTTTGAGCCACACCTAAGGACTACCAAGAACCGAAGCCAGCTAAGAATCAGCAGCATGGATGTTTTAAGCTTGCCAGGCAGTGATAGGATGAAAACTCAAAGAGCTCCAGCAAAGGGAGGCAGATTCAAAGCACCACTGGGTAACAGCGCCCATCCCCAGGGATGCCTGAGTCAGTGTGCTGAGTTGGCTACAATTGGAAGATTCAGCTTTGTGCCACCCAGGTCCCCTGGCCTGGGCCTCCCATTGAGAAAGTGCTGAGCAAGGGAAAAGAAGTACTTAGGGGCAGAGCAGAAAGGAGAGAGGGACTGGGGAGACCCATTTTATATTGAGCTAGGAGAGCTTTATCTATTTTAAGGAAGAAAATATTCTGTTATACTAGCCCAAAATTCCCTTGCCAGGGAGCTCTACTAGGCATGTCTGCTCCTCTTAGTGTGAAGCAGCATTGAGGGAGCCTACTGAGCCATGTCCTCTCATCCTCTGCCCCACAGCAACATCCAAGGGGCCTCACCAACCATTTGTACTCATCTGCCCCCAAAGAAGCAACTGGGGGGGGGGTTGACTTATCCATGTGCAAAGGCAGCATCCAGGGGGTCTCCCCCAAAACATCCTCTGCCCCACAACAACATTCAGGAGGCCTCCACAAACCCCAAAGGCCAGGGAACCTCTCCATCCGTGTTCCCTCCATTAACTCAAAAGGCAACTTCCAAGGGATGGACCACATCAAACATGACCTCTCCAGTGCTCCACAGCAGGTTCCAGGGGCCCTTCCTTCCCAGCTATCTACTCTCTTCATCTGGCCTTCACTGCACTCTTAACCAGGACCCCCTGAGCCAAAACCCAGACCACCAACTGAGCCCCTAAGCCATAATAGAGATTGAGGCCTAACACGGAACACAGAGCCACAAACCCAGGTCTTCAGTATATCCTAGAGCTAGCCACCATCTCAGCCCTTACCCAGACAGACAGAGTTCTTGGTTATCTTGATGACATGTAAATCTCTCTTCTCAAAATTAGTCCATGGTGAGCACTCTAAGTAGCATTAATGTAATTATGATTATGAATTTATGAAAAACCTTATAGATTTGGCTTATAGATAAGTGATCCATGGGAGGAAGATGCTGCCCCCTCCCCCATGAATCAAAATGGGGAATTGAGAGCATTAAAAACAAGCAAGTGTGTGGGGCGGCTAGGTGGCGCAGTTAGTAGAGCGCCAGCCCTGAAGTCAGAAGGACCTGAGTTCCGATCCGGCCTCAGACACTTAACACAAACAAAAAAACCTAGCCGTGTGACCTTGGGCAAGTTACTTAACCCCAATTGCCCTCCAAAAAGAAAAAAAAAAAAGCAAGTGGTCATGGGAACTGAACAAACCCCACTGACTCTTGACAGTGTCTTGTGATTCAATTCTGGAGCTAGCTCAGTTCCATTTCTATCCAATTATGGGTCTGGCCCAATTTCTGTCTCATTATTCAGTTGTGGGAATTGTAAGAAAACTATTGCATTGTTTGAACCTATCCCTGCCTGGCTGGGAAATTGGACCAGCTCTATCTGCTGCTCACAGACCCTTAACTAAGACCCTAGGTTATGCTGACCAGAAACCCAGTCATATCCAAAGTTTGCTGCAAGGAGTTTCCTCCCAAATGGACATCTCAAGTGACCCATCCATATGTCTTATCTGAAAATTGGCCTCTACTGCAGCCAACACAGTTGGTGGGCTAGCGAGCGCTGAGAATAACTAGACGGGGGTGTAATCAATAGTCTGTTTATTACAGGACCCTTTCATACAGAGCCAAAGATGCAAGGGGCTCACAGAGTTTATATGCCCCCCAATAGAAGGGGTACTTGACCCAAAAGAATGTAGACACCCCAAAATCATGCAGACAACGTACAAGGACCCTCCCTTGATCTTGTTTACTATTTGCCCTTGCTTAAAGGTTAGTTATTTATTAGGGTAATATCATAATGATGAGGGAAGGGTAATAGGTTCTACCAGGGAACCTGATCATGATCAGTGACCAGAAACCCTGCAATTCAGTCTGGAAAGAATTCACCAGGCTCAAGCAAACTTGGAAGCTGAGATTATAAAAGTTTATTGTCACGCTGTACAGCATAGCGGGCAAGGGTTCTTAGGGAACCTGCAACCTTACAGAAATCACAGGTATAGTTTTAAGGAGTCAAGACAGTAAATCAGGTGTCAATTATGCTAACTAGGTGAGTAAGGGTGGGATCAGGGAGGAGTTAAGGAGTGGTCAGTGCTTAAAGGAACATGCACTTTTAATATCAACTGCACGGGCTTATTGCCCATAATTCACTGGGAAATAGCCCAAGGGGGGGCTACCTGGAGGTGTGGTTTTAGGCCTGACACATCACTAAGTCAGCCAGTAGTCAAGACCAACTGAGGAGTGCCTAGTCTGCCACCCATCAATGTCATGTTTGACAAGATGGATGATGGGAACCAAGGCTAATGGAGACTCAGTATGGGTATAATTGGCTAAGGAGTTAACCTATAGATAGGGCATTGAAGGATTCATGGTACAGCTGGCCACTCTACTAGGGGAGATAACATTTGCCTAAGCTAGAATGTTTATAGATAGTTTAGTGAAGGATTCATAGGTAGCTTGTTATTGTTCCAAGCAGAGATAAACAGTTCATGAATTGTTGCTGGCCAGAGTGCTGGCAGGGGTAAGGGGCAGAGTTAATGCTTTGAGACTGGGGGTGGGGGGCGGGGGAGAGTGTGATTTTACAGACTGGTTTTACAAATTGATTTTACAGACATAGATCCCAAAGCACCCCTTTTAAAAACTGATGTTACAAATTGATATTACAGACTGATATTACAAACATAGACTGATGTTACAAATATATATCCCAAGCACCCCATCAATAAGACCATATCCAGAGGCATAAACAAAAAAAGATTACATGCCCTCTTGCTTATCTGCCCTGTAACCTTGTAGGTAATTGTAAAGGGCAGGGGAACATTCCTTTAGTGGGGCCAAGGGACCCCAAAAGTTCTCTACATCCAAACTAGGTTATACATCCTCCTGTTTATCTGCCCTGTAACCTTTCAGATAATAGTTTAGGGGAGGGGAACTCCTGAAAGTTCTCTACATATCCCCCATTTATTATTTTAAAAGGCTGAGGGCAGAATCATGCAGTTGGACATTATATACCACTTGCTGAATGATACGAGAAAAACAGGAAATAAGGATGGGTAAACGAGTACATAAAACCAGTAATAACACCCCTATTCCTAAGAAGGTTATTATTTGCTGTATTTGTCCTGAGCTCTCTTTATCCAATCAACAATGTTTTTTGCCTCTGAATTTGGTAGTAGTGACTGCTGACTCTCTTGGTCCATGAGGTGAGCCAAATTCTCTAAATCATTTATGACAAGGGATGTGTTACAGTCATCCCATAGCCCATTAAGATGATTTCTAATTTGAGTTATGTTATATTCTGATTCATTATATTTTTTTTACCATACAGGAATACATATATCTATAATCACATATTAACCTTTGTCTAACTTGCATTCATTCAATCTCCTCAGCTATAGCAATTAAATCATCTCAAAGCTGAGTTATTGCTTTATAAAAACTCTTGCTGATTTCTGATTGTAACAAAAATCCTCGTGAAACATTGACAGACAATTCATGTAAAAATTGAGCTTATGCTATCTGATTTTGTACAGTGCTAATGGATACAGACATAGCAACACTGCTCACTATAGTAGTAATTAAAGCAATTATCCCAACAACAATACAGGAAATACACCTCTTTTTTTCAGTTGGAACCCAATAATTGGTTAATTTGAGCAATAGAATGATCAGCATTCTATTGAGAGTGAAACCAACGTTCGCTCTCTACAGGTATCATTACCATACAGGTCTTCTAATAACAAATAGCAATTGCCCTAAAGAAGTATTATCATGACATTCAGAAACCTTACAACTAATACACGTGACATTGTAATGCTTATCAGTTTTAGTGATATTTACATTGCTATGATTTCCCCACATGAATGTATACCTCCCTCCTAAACAAGCACGTACAAAGCTGTGGTCAGTCTTGCTCAAGTATGTCCCATTAGAAGCAAAAATAGTTGTTACTGGGGCCCATGGCAAAGGTATTTTCCATATTTCCGGGTTTCCTCTCTATGAATGTCCAAACCAATTTTGTTTTGGATACCCGCCATGCCTATGATTGATGTTAGTGTCATTGTGCCAGGAAATGTAGGTTTGTTGCTCCACCTGATGGCAAACAGTTACATTTGCGTACAATTTAAAAATGGGGGATCCACTTGACCCAAAGATGAGTCCCACTAGTCTCGGTCTAAACACAGCGTCTGGTGTTTACCCCATAATCCTGAACAATTTGAAAAAGTCCCCAAAATCCCCATAGTATATGTTGTGATGTTCTCAAAGCATACTAGGTCCTTAACTCTGAAAATCTTAGCATAGGTGTTCCCATTCAGCTCTCCTTTACTTCTATGCTTTTGCATAGATATAGAAGATAGATTAGCAGGAATGTCCACAAGGGCCTGTTTGAGTCTGCCCCAAGGATGGTACTCATAATGATACTTAATAACTTGTACTAAGCTACCTGAGGACATATTAAAAGTAGAAAAACACGAAGGCGGTTCATAAACTAACACAGTAAAATTAAAATCAAGCAAGGGATGGGTTATATTTGCCTTATATCAAAATCTTTGGCAATAAGGACTGACCCATTTCCTTCTAAAGTGATTTCTGGAAGAAACTCCCCCCACCCAACCATCTCCACCCAAGGTGGATGATCTGGACTGCCCAGTATCTTGTAGAGGCAACTACTAGAAACTGAGCAAGGATAGCAGTGAGCAGGAACACTGTCCCTTTGCCCTCATTTAGGCTCTGGCTTCTCCACTGGCAACCTCTTCTGGTTCTGGTTCTGGTTCTGGTGGGCGGAATGCTCAGTCTCTGCATTTGTTGACACAGTCCTTATTCTCCTTTCTGGTATCCAGACTTCCTTGTTTTTCATCTGTGGAGACACACAGATAGCCTCAGCCACACACTATTACCCTGTTCAGGCCACACCATTGTCCCTTATCATTTTTGCACATCACCCATTCAGTAACTGCAGTTGCCTGGGGCTGTGATCTTTTGTAATTACTAATTGTGTGGTCAGTAACACCCCAGAATTTTTCTGCTGGTGTTTTATTTTCATGATCTAATGTCAAATAATTTATTACATATAGTGACAACCCCAACATTTGTCTTGGGGTACCCATGCTCCAAATTCCCCCTTTTAGTTTTTGGAGTGCAGTCTTTAAGTGTATGGTTTTTTCTTTCAACAATTGCCTGACTTGTGGGGTTGTAAGGAAGCCCAGTAACATGGTGAATACCCCACTGAAGACAGAATTCAGCAAAGCCTTTTGAGGTGTAAGCCAGGCCATTGTCAGACTTTAATTGTTTTGGTACACCCTCAGCAGCAAAGCATGTAATAAGATGTTCTTGAACATGAGAGGTTTTTTCCCCAGACATAGTATTTGCCCATGTAAACCCTGAATATGTGTCCACAGTTACATGTATGTATTTCAGTCTCCCAAAAACAGAATAATGCGTAACATCAGGCTGCCAAATTTCATTGGGTAACAGTCCACAGATATTTACACCCTTGGATATAGAGGGACTGCAAATAACACATGATGGATAGCTTTTAACTATTTGCCTAGCTTATTCTCTGGTGATATCAAAGGTCCTAGCAAGCATTCTAGCAGATTGAGGAAACCTATGATGGGATTCCTTTGCTAAATCTAATGATCCCACAAGGATTTGATCAGCTATGTGATTACCTCTAAAAAGTGGTCCAGGAAGACCGGTATGAGATGGGATATGCATAACGTAAAAGGGATGTGATCTATTTTGTACAATATCTTGTAAATCACAGAGCAATGTGTACAATTGGTTAGGGAGCCAAGATGGCAGAGTAGAAACAGCACATCCCAGGTGCTTTCCCCCCAGAACAACTCCAAACCATGTAAAAGGGGACTCTGAACAACTTCTGGAGCCCCAGCACCCACAGAATGACACAGAGAAGCTAACCTCCTGTTGAGGACAGCCCAGCAACCCTGCAGGAAGGATCAGCGCAGGGCTCTGGGAGCCGACAACCCAGCATGCTGAGAGCCGAGCCCAGGTCAGCATGAGCCACGGTTTTAGCCCCAGGGCGGCCAGGCCATCAGCGGGTTGGAGGGACCCCAGAACACCAGCAGCTGTGGCAATTCCAAAATCATCAACACAGACATGCCTAGGACAAAGTCAAAGGTTAGTGCCCTATGGACTTTGGGACCAGTATTTGGGGAATGTGTCGGCTTCCTCCCCTAGGGGCTAGAAGCCGCTGAGGACACATGCCATTTTTGCAGTTTCAGTGGCAGCTCTAGCTCCTGGCCTGCGAACTGTAGGGAGATCCAGCGATCAGTCTTGGGGGGTAATCGCTCTTGCTTTAACCTCCCTGGATCTGGATTGTGATCTGGGGTGGAGGTCGTGGGTGGGTTTCCAGCTTGCCAGAAATGGAAATTGTCCCCCACATGTTCGGGATGAAAATTCCCCTGTCTGGCGCCAGGCCATACTGTGGCAACAAGCCCAAAAGTCAAGTAATTAAGTGGCAACACTCCAAGGCAAAGGAAACAAAATAAACAGAAAAATGCAACATTAGACTCCTATTTTGGGGGCAAAGAGGATCAAAGCATGGAACAGGAAGAGGACTGTGAGGTCAGAAATCCTGCTACAGAAGCCCAAAATGAAAAATATGAGTAGGTTACAGGCCATAGAGGACCTTAAGAAGGATTTCAAAAACCAAATAAGAGAAGTGGGGGAAAATTGGGAAGAGAAATGAGAAGGATGCAGGAAAAGAATGAAATGAGAGTCAACAGCCTGACTGAGGAAAATAACACCTTAAAAAATAGACTAATTCAAATGGCAAAAGAGGCCCAGAAAGGCAATGAGGAGAAGAATGCCTTAAAAAGCCAAATTTGCCAGATGGAAAAAGAATCTCAAAAGCTCACTGAGGAGAATCATTCCTTCAGAAATAGACTGGAGTGAATGGAAGCTAATGACTTTATGAGAAATGAAGATGCTGTTAAACAGATCCAAACAAATGAAAGAATAGAAGGCAATGTGAAATATCTCATGGGAAAAACCACTGACCTGGAAAATAGATCCAGGAGAGATAATTTAAAAATTATTGGACTACCTGAAAGCCATGATCAAAGAAAGAACCTAGAAATCACGCTTCAAGAAATCCTCAAGGAAAATTGCCCTGATTGTTTTAGACCCAGAGGGGGAAATAAAGGTTGAAAGAATCCACCAAGCACCTCCTGAAAAAGATCCCAAAAAGAAAACTCCCAGGAATATCATAGCCAGGTTCCAGAATCCCAGATCAAGGAGAAAATACTCCAAGCAGCCAGGAAGAAACAATTTCAATATTGTGGAAACACAATCAGAATAGCACAGGACCTGGCAGGTTCTACACTGAGGGATCAAAGGGCATGGAATACGATATTCCAGAGGGCAAAAGAGCTGGGAATGAACCCAAGGGTCACCTACCCAGCAAAACTAAGTATTTTGTTTCAGGGGAAAATAGGGTCATTCAGTGGAATAGAGGACTTTCAAGCATTCTTGAGGAAAAAACCAGAGTTGAATAGAAAATTTGACATCCAGACACAAGAAGCAAGAGATGCCTGAGAAGGTAATCAGGAAAAAGAAATCAAAAGGAACTTATCAAAGTTGAACTATTTACATTCCTATATGGAAAAACAATAATTGTGACTGATGAAACTTTTCTCAGTATGAAAATAATTGAAGAAGGGTATATGGGCATATGAATACATATGTGAATGTGTGTATATATGTTTACAGTTATACATGGATAGAGAGCATAGGTTGAATTTGTTGGGAAGGGATGATACTTAAGGGGTGAAATTATGAGGTGAGAGAGGAAAGTGGCAAGAGAAGATGGGGAAAGACAGGATAGGGTAAACTATCTCATGTAGAAGAAGCAAGGGGAAGTAGTTGCAGGGGAGGGGAAGAACAGGAAGGCAAAAAGGCAAAACAATATTCTCATTGAATTTGGTTCAGGAAGAGAATGACATACATACTAAATGGGATATCTCACCCTGCTGGAGAGTAGGGGGAAGGGGAATGAGAGAGGGGATGATGGAGGAGAGGGCATTCTGTGGGGAGGAGAGGTTGGAAGTACCCACTTTCGAAGAGGGATAGATCAAAGTAGGGAATAGACCAGGTGTGGGGTGGGATGGGTGGGAGGGAATTATAAGTAGCCTTTTATCTACTATGGTAATGTTTTGCACAGCTATACATGTACAACACATACCAAATTACTTATCTTCCCAGAGGGAATGGGTGTCAAGGGAGGAAGGGAATGGATCTGAAATTCGAGGTCTTAAAAGTAAATGTTTCAAATATATATATATATAAATACTATTATTAATGTGTGCAATTGAGTTTTATTCCTTTGCATATTGGCTGTTAATATCTTTTGAGTTACTTGGGCTGCATATTGGAGAATCTGTAATAATATTAATAGACTGAGGAAATAGAGTAAGGGCAGATATTATAGCTGTGAGCTCGTTCTTTTGGGTGGAATCATAAGGAGTGGTGATCATTTTCATAACGTTTTTATCAGGACAGTATACAGAAGCTCTGTAGTCTTTAGTGGCATCAGTGAATACATTAAATCCTGAAACAGGTTGATCCTTACATACCTTAGTGATTATGAACTCATTGTTAAGAATCTGAAAATACCTTTTGGTGTATAATGTTGTATGGGGATAGCATATATTAACAACAATTGCCAAGATTCTTGATTCTCAATCAATTGTTGGATTTGGTCATGAGTATAAGGAACTTTTATAACTTCAGGCAATTGACCACTTAGGCATAAACATCTTCTGATCGTTTTCTTTATGAGCTGAGCCACCCTATCAGGGTAAGTTTGTAAATAATATTTTGGTTGATGTGAAATATAACCCCATTCAATCACTAAATTATTTTGCAATAAGGCACCAGTAGGGCTGTATTTTGTGTTCAGCACAGTGAGTTGTATTCCTGCAGAGGAGTCTACCCTATATGTAATTGCAGTTCTGATAGATTCCTGAATGTAATCCAATGCATTCCTAGCTTCAGGTGTCAGAATTCTAGGAGAATTAAGGTTGGTATCACCTTCCAGTAATTGGTATAATGGTGTTAAACATTCATTTGAAATTCCAAGACTAGATCTGATCCAATTTATATCCCCTATAAGCTTTTGCAGGTCATTTAATGTTTTAACATTATCCTTTCTAATTTCCTATTTTTATGTCCTATAGTAGTGTTCTGCACTTTATTACCTAAATACATAAAAGGAGCTGTCTTCTATATCTTTTCAGGGGCTATTTTAAGTCCTACAGCAGCGAAATTATTTGTAACCTCCTCTAATATTTTCTCTAGGGTAAACACATCTTGGTGTGCATGTAGAACATCATCCATGTAATAAATTAAGTTGTAGGGTATTTGTTTCTAGTTGATTCTAAGGCCTTTGCCACAAACTTTTGACATAATGTGGGACTGTTTTTCATCCCTTGGGGTAGTACCTTCCAACAGTATCTTTTTAGGGGTTCTTTTAGATTTTTGGAAGGTATAGAAAATGCACGTTTTTCTTGGTCCTGACTTTGGAGAGGTATTCTATGGAAACAATCCTTTATGTCTATTACCCATAAAGGCCATTGTGATGGTACCATATTAGGAGATGGTAAACCAGGCTGTAATGCCCCCATATTCTTCATGACTTTATTACTTCTCGCAAATCCATAAGCATCCTCCATTTTCCTGAACTCTTTTTTCAAATTGCAAAAATTGGAGAATTCCATAGGCTATTTTTTTTTAAAAGCAATTGGGGTTAAGTAACTTGCTCAAGGTTACACGGCTAGTCATTATTTATGTGTGGGTGCTCATTTTCTGAGGCCAGATCTGATCTCGGGTCATCCCAACTCCGAGGCCGGCGCTCTTACTCACTGCGCCACCTAGCCTCCCCTTTAGGGCAATTGGGGTTAAGTAACTTGCCCAAGGTTACACGGCTAGGTTTTTGTTTGTGTGGATTAAGTGTCTGAGGCCGGCTCAGAACTCAGGTCCTTCTGACTCCAGGGCCGGCGCTCTATTCACTGCGCCACCTAGCCGTCCCCATGGGCTATTTTTAATTTCAATATTACCTAACTTCAGCTGTTCTTGCATAATGTCTAATAGGGCAGCAATTTTTTCTGCACTTAGGGGCCACTGATCCACCCATACTGGTTTTGTGGTGAGCCATTCAATAGGATCGGCTGTTGGCTGCCTGCCCATCAATCAGGGCCACTCCTGAAATTTTGTCATGATGGTGACCTTAAGTTGTGATAAAATATCTCTGCCCCATAAAGCCATTGGCAAGGAAACCAAACAATATGGCTGGAATTTTCCTGACATGCCCTCAAATTCCCAAGTAAGTTTCCTCACACTTTGTAAAGGCTAGTTAACTTCTCCTATGCCCCTCATATTTATATCTGATTCTTGAACAGTTCACTTTGGGTTCCATTGTTCCTGATTGATAATGGTCAGGTCTGCTCCAATGTCCAAGAGACCCCAAATTCTTCTGCCCTCCACATATATATGAAGGGTGGGTCTTGAGGTCGTATTGATTTGAGACCACATGACCTCTGGATTCTGTATTCAAAATATCCATTGTTCCTGTTTTAATTGGATCACAGAACTGCTGGGATTCATAATTTTAATTTTAATCTTATTATAATCTTCCCAGTCCTTTTGTTCCACATAGATTGGAATAAATTGTATATCCATGTATTCCCCTTCTGAGGTTAATGAAAGTACCCCCATGGCAGGAGAAGAGCTTCTAAAAAACACTTCTCTCTCCTGGCCTGGGTAAATGTTTATAGATGTAACTTCAGACTGTAAGATAACAGCAGTTACTTCAGAGGTGGAGGGATCCAAACTGGCTTCCCCTCCTGAACTTCTGGAGTGCCGAACTGAACATAAGTCCCTACTGTTTTTTGTGGGTCCAGGACTTGGCCCTTGAGGCCATTTCCCAAATTTCTAAACCAACATTCCGAAGCCCAATGAAAGCCCTTATGACATTTGGGGCATTTTGATTTTGGTTGTAATTCACTATTACTGCCACCCATTCGACATTCCCCTTTGAAATGACCCACATTACCACATTTATAACAATTCTTGTTTTGTCTATTTGTGGCAGCTTGTGCTCCTGCTATAATTTGTGCTTGAAAGACCATGGACTTTACCTCCATAGATTTTCGAATTAATTGATTCAAATTAAGTCAGCAGCAAGTGCCAAAAAAGCTTTCTTATGATCTAAATTGCAATTCCCTCTACCTATTTGTCTTACAAATTCTTCCAATCCTACAGTACTTCTTAAGGTACACCCAGCTGCTTGTTGTATTTTTGCCACAAAATCAGGAAATGATTCTTCAGGTCCCTGCATGATATTTGTAAAAAATTTTCCTGCTCGACCAGAACTGATTATCTCTCTTTTTTTTTTTATTTTTGGAGGGCAATTGGGGTTAAGTAACTTGCCCAAGATCACAAGGCTAGGTATCGTTTGTGTGTGCATTAATTGTCTGAGGTCGGATTCGAACTCAGGTCCTTCTGACTCCAGGGCCAACGCTCTACTCACTGCGCCACCTAGCCGCCCCCTATCTCTTTTTTTTAAACAAATGCTTTATTAACTTCTGTTTTACATCATTCATTTCCACCAGATTTTGAGTTACAATTATTTTTCCCCCCTGTTTTTCCCCTACCCACCCTCCTAGAATAGCAGTCCCACAAGATATCGCTTCCTGCAATCTGCTCTCTCCCATATCTTCTCCCATACCCCCTTCGACTTTTCCATTAGAGGAAGGTGAATCTTTGTGTCCCAATGCCTTCACATCTTATCTCCCAATTATAAGCAAAAGAGTATTAATAATAGTATTTATATATATATTTGAAACATTTAATGTTAAGACCTCGACTTTCAGATCCATTTCCTTCCTCCCTTGTCACCCATTCCTTCTGGGGAGATAAGTAATTCAGTATATGTTGTACATGTCTAGCTATGCAAAACATTATCATAGTAGATATATTGTACAAGGCTGCTTATAATTCCCTCCCACTCATCCCACCCCCACCTGGTCCATTCCCTACATGGTCCTGTCCCTCTTCTATAGTGGGTACTTCCAACCTCCCCTCCCCCCAAGGATGCCCCCCCCCCATCAGTCATCCCTCCTCTCATCCCCCTTCCCCCTATTCTGCTGCAGGTTGAGATATCCCATTTAGTATGTATGTCATTCTCTCCCTGAACTAAATTCAATGAGAATGTGGTTTTGCCTTTTTTGCCTTCCTAATCTCCCCGTCCCTTGCAACCACTTCCCCTTGCTTCTTCTACATGAGATAGTTTACCCTACCCTGTCTCTCCCCATCTCCTCTTGCCACTTTCCTCTCTCACCTCATAATTTCATCCCTTGAGTATCATCCCTTCCCAACAAATTCAACCTATGCCCTCTATCCATATATAACTGTAACCATATACACACACATTCACATATGTATTCATATGACCACACCCCTTCTTCCATTATTTTCATAGTGAGAAAGATATCATCAGTCACAGTTATTGCTTTTCCATATAGGAATGTAAATAGTTCAACTTTGATAAGTTCCTTTTGATTTCTTTTCCCTGATTACCTTCTCAGGCATCTCTTACTTCTTGTGTCTGGATGTCAAATTTTCTATTCAACTCTGGTTTTTCCTCAAGAATGCTTGAAAGTCCTCTATTCCACTGAATGACCCTATTTTCCCCTGAAACAAAATACTCAGTTTTGCTGTGTAGGTGACCCTTGGGTTCATTCCCAGTTCTTTTACCCTCTGGAATATCATATTCCATGCCCTTCGATCCCTCAGTGTAGAAGCTGCCAGGTCCTGGGCTATTCTGATTGTGTTTCCACAATATTGAAATTGTTTCTTCCTGGCCGCTTGTAGTATTTTCTCCTTGATCTGAGGATTCTGGAACCTGGCTATAATATTTCTGGGAGTTTTCTTTTTGGGATATTTTTCAGGAGGTGATCGGTGGATTCTTTCAACCTCTATTTTGCCCTCTGGATCTAGAACATCAGGGCAGTTTTCCTTGAGAATTTCTTGAAGGGTGATTTCTAGGTTCTTTCTTTGATCATGATTATCTCTTTCCATGCTTATATTGCACACTCTTGAATAGTACTATATACTGCCACTGAATAGTCCATTTGTGTGTTAGGTAATGTATTAGGTCCATCACCCAAAAGCATGGAAATACTGGTTTCATTAGGTCCCTCTGCCAACATAAGATCATATAGTTTGCTATGACATTTTCCCTTATAATTGGCCTCCTACTGTAAGTAGTTCCCTGGGGTTAGGCATATTTTAGCTGTTTGCCTCCAATCATATGGTGTCAAAGCTGTGGCTGCTAAATTTTCCGATAATGACACTGTATGTTGCCCCGTACTCCTGTACAGCCTTTTTTACCTCCTTAAGATCTTTTATATTTCATTTTTGCCACATTCTATTGCCCTGGGCATCTACTATAACAGGGTATGCCAACAAATTGCAGCCTTTAAATCCCATTTCTCTTGATGTCTGTTCTTCCTCTTTCATAAGCTTTTGAAAAGGTGTATATAATTATGAAACTATGGTGGGAATGCCATTAGGATTCCCAGCTTTTTCAGTTTCCCATGTGAGATTATAGGATGGACTTGGGCTGATGTTAAGAGGTTTGGTATTTTAAAGGGGTCTTTCCTCCAGAAATTTAGGTGTGGTCTCTTCCTGATCACTGCCTTCATTCTCAACCATGACACTCAGTATTTCTCTAAGACCTGTTTTGTCTTCTAAGCATACTTTAATGACATTATAAATTGCAAATATGGAACCAGAGTCACCCTCCTGTCCATTCTCCTTAAAGTAATTTAACTAAATCCTCTCTCACTGCTTCCCAATCAGGTCTTCTGATCTGGAAGCCACTAGAGAACCATGGAGCTGCCTGACAGACTATTCTTAAATTTTTTTTCAGAATCTCTTTCTTGACTAAAATCCCTTTCTTACATACTATAAGTTGTAATATTCTCAGATCTTTCCCCTCATCTTTTAAGCCCTTCACTAAGTTTCCTCCCATACTACTTCTCTCTGAGCTCTGATTATTTGAGTGTGCCAACCAATGCCCTTCTAGAGACTTCCCCTTCCCTTAAAAGAAAGCCATTGTCCCTCTCCTCTCCCCTCCTCTCCTCTCCTCCCCTCCCCTCCCCTCCCCTATCCTCTCCTCTCCTCCCCTCTCCTCTCCTCTCCTCTCCTCTCCTCTCCTCTCCTCTCCTCTCCTCTCCTCATTCTCCTCTCCTCTCCTCTCCTCCCCATGCTACCAGCCCTCCATCTCTTTTGAAGATGACATACCATCCTATTGTATGCATCACATCCCATTCCCAAAGAAGACCAATGAACCTCAGCAACAGGTTAAAGCCATAGCATTCTTGGGTGTTCCAGGCAATGGAGAAAAGTGAGAAGAGTTGAAAACAAACCTTCACTTTGGAAACACCCAAGGGCATCCCCACAGCCACCCAAGCCCCTGGAGCCCAAGTGTTTCCAGCCTGCCCTCGGGTTTCAGGGAAGGGAGTCCTGACATCCCACATAGTTGCCATTCTGTCCATAGTTCAGGCAGCTGCTTCTGGAAAGAAGAATCCTCCGGATTTTCCTCAACACTGCAGAGCTATGTGGCTTCTGCATTTCCATTGCCTTTCTGCGGGGTCCAGTTTTTGTGTCTGCTCCCATTGTTCTCTGTCCAGCTGTTTCGAGGAGGTGCCTCTGTTTTGTGCTCTTCTCTTGGGGTCCTCCTGGCAGGAACGGTTCAGAGCCCTTCTCTAGAGCATCATCTGGTCTCCTACTGACCTGCTGAGCACCCCTTCCTTGTCTGGTGGCTGCAAAATGTTACGATGGCGCCCTCGCCTGGAGGCTCCCCTAAGCTTAAACCCATCGCTCCCAGGGTTTGTAACAGTGACAAGGACAGAGATAGTTTTTCAAGCAAGGGAAATACAATGCCAGCGAAAACAGTAACAAGAGCAACAGTATCTAGCTACAGAGTCTGCAGTGTTCCCAGCTGCACAAAGCTCTTCACGTTCCTAGGCCTCAAGTTGACTTCCCACGGGAAGTCAGTACTGGGTGTCTAAATTGCCCAGGGTGTGATCCCCTCTCCCCCCTCCCCCCCTCAGTCTCCTCACCCCCCACCTCACTCCCCCTGCTCCCCCCATCCACTTCTCTAATCGGGGTGGGGGATCTATGTGCTTGGTCTTAACTGCTCTAACCCTTAGCTTTCCAGGTACCATGATGAGGCCTGGATGGGCCCACTCTTACTTGAACAAAAATGCACAAAAACCTATGTTCATACTTCAGTTGCCCTTAAGCTAAAATTCTTTTGCCCCTCTCTCCTCTACCTGCAAGGAAAGAAGCCATATTTTACTTTATGTGTCCACATTTTCTAAACTGATTTGAGCTGAAATTGTTGCTTGGTTGGTTGTTGTCCTTCCTTCTCAAAAAGGACCAAAATGGTATCACTATGTCAGGGTCAAGTTACAATGCATCCGACTGTGGCTGATCAGACTACTATGAGCTTGGAATGCTCTACCCTAGGTCAGGCACAAATAGTCTCTGTGAACATTTGGGGTGGATCCTCTCAATCTGTACATCTCATGTTTCCTTTCAGCTACTTCCATTCTGCTTTGCTCATAGAACACAGCACCTTCTCTGGTGTGGGCATGCCATGCTGGGTGGATCTGTGCCAGTGTCTCCCATGTCACACAATCAATTTCAAAGTTCTTAAGAGGAGTGTCCTTGTATCCCTTCTTCTGACCTCCATGTGAACATTTGCCCCGTGTAAATTCTCCCTAAAAATAGTCTTTTTGGCAAGCATATGTTTTGGATTTGAACAACGTGTCCAGCCCATCATAGTTGCACTCTCTACAGTAGAGTTTGAGTGCTTGGAGGTTTAGTTAGAGAAAAGACCTCAGTGCCTGGTACCTTATCCTGCCAGGTGATCTTCAGAATCTTCCTAAGAGCATTCAAATAGAAGTGATTCAGTTTCCTGACATGGCACTGGTATATCACCCAGGTTTCACAGGCATACAGCAGTGAGGTCAACACATTGACTCTGTAGACCTTCAGTTTGGTAGTCAGTCTTCTCTTCTCTCCTACACTTTCCTTCCGAGCCTCCCAAACACTGAGCTAGCTCTGGCAACTCAACCTCATTATCAATGTGTACATCCCTAGAATGTATACTGCCAAGAGTGGAACATTTCCATAGTGTTCTCAACAGACCGTCATCAAGCAATGCTGAAGCCATTGACCTCAGGTTGAAGGCAATCCCTCCCTAGCTGAAGCTCCAACTGAAGCGGTTTTGAATGTCATTAGGCTCCTTTCCTGTGTCAAAGCACCTGAGGCTGATCCTATTCCAGCTGAGATTTACAAGGCGGGGGATCCATTGCTCATACAAAAGCTGACTGAAATTTTCTGGGTTGTATGGCAAGAGGAGGTTATCCTGCAGTAGTTCAAGGATGCCTCCATTGTTCATCTCTATAAACATAAATGAAATAGATTGTCTTGTGACAATCACGGGGAGGGGGCATGTCTTTCTCTTAGCCATTGCTGGCAAAATTGTTGCCAGAGTCCTCCTTAATAGACTGATCCTGGAAGATGGTCATCTACCTGAGAGCCAAGTGTGGTTTTAGAAAGGGCTGAGGAATTGTTGATATGGTGTTTGCTGCCCAACAACTCTGGGAGAAATGCCGGGAGCAGAACAGAGGTCTGTCTGTACACAACATTTGTAGATCTGACCAAGGCCTTTGGTACAGTCAGTCATGAGGGCTTAGGGAAAATTATGGTTGTGGTTGCCTAGAGAAGTTCATCAGTATTGTACGTCAGTTTCATGATGGCATGCTTGCCTGGGTTCTGGATGATGCTCTCATCCTTTCCCAGTCACCAGTGGAGTGAAACAAAGCTGTGTGCTTGCTCCCATGCTTTTTAGTAAGATGTTTTCAGCTATTTTGTCAAATGCCTTCAATGAGGACAGACACGGCATCAAGGCCATTCACTGATGGTAAATTCTTCAACTTGAAAAGGCTACAAGCCAAGACCAAAGTGAAGGGAGTGTTGGTGCATGATTTTCTGTTTGCAGATGATTGTGCACTCAATGCAGCCACAGAAGCTGAGATACAACAAAGTATTCTGCTTGTGCTAATTTTGGCCTAACAACACCAAGAAAATACAGGTACTCCACCACAGCTAGCACCATACCACCCATATGTGGAACCACTGGTTATAGTAAATGGAGAAGTTTTGAATACTGTGGATAAGTTCACTTACCTAGGCAGTATACCTCTAGAGCTGATATCAAAGAACTACTGCTTTTATAATTATCTGGATTTTTTTTTTCTCTCTGAGTTGGCAACTCCACCCAGTGCCACACCTCTCCCTTCCTAACCTCACCTATTTGGCTTCCCATTCCTTAGCTTCTCTCACTACCCTCACCCCATCCTCATTCATCCCTCCTTCTCCTTCCACCCCATTCTCATCTCTCCATTGCTCCCCCACTACATCCTTCCTCTCTCCCCTACCTCATCTTCCCTCCATTCTTTTCCTATCCCTCCCTCTCTCCCTCCCCTATCCTCCCTTCCCTCTTCCCCATCTTCATTCCTTCCTCCCTCCCTCCTTCCCCACCCCCATCTGTCACTCATCTCCATTTCCATCCCTCCCTCCTTTTCCATTCCTATGTCTCCCTCCCTCCACCACCCCATCTCTATTTCTCCCTCCCTCCTAATCTCCCTTTACCCCTCTCCCTTCCCTCATCCTATTTCACACACTCACAGTCATAAGCTTGATGGTTTTTCTCCAAGTTCTGCTGTACTTGGCTGTGTGCTTTAAAAAGAACATTAGATTTTTAATCAAATGAACTGTTTTTAATAAGGGTTTCAAAATTTCTAAAATGCCAGTGATTAAAATAGTGCACGTATATCACAAACTCAACACACAGCTGTATGCACATAAGATTTAACCCTAAATCATAAATACAGCCTTCAAAGTCCTCTTGAGAGCAATGAAAGTTAATTTTTCAATTTGCCAAATTTTCAGTTTGTCATTTTTTCCCAAATCAACATCAGTCCTATTTCCTTCAGTTTCACTCTGCTTATTCCAGTGACCTCTGTCTCCTCATTGCCTCTGGACAAGCTGAAAGGTTAGAGGGGAGGGGAGTGATCCTCACCTTTTTCATTTTTTCCCCTTTTTAGAATGCTCCATTTATTTTTCTTAAGGACCTCGTTATCTTTGTCTTCCTCTTCATCTCTGATGTAAGCTTCCTCCTCCATTGTTCTCTGGCTATGAACAAACCTTACTCTGGCAGACTGGCTTCTTCCAAAGTCACTGTAGTTTTTCCTTTCCCTCCTTTACTTTATTTAGAAGGCTCAGAGGAAGCCAGACCAATCTCTACCCATATTTACTTTCATTTTCATCTTCTAACTTGGAATAGGAAATTCCTCTTCTCCCTCCTCCTCTTCCTCCTCCTCCTCTAGCTTTCCCTCATTCACCACATGTTACCCATCATTGGCCTGGTTCACAATGACAGTCAGGACATCATCTCTTTGCTGAATGAAGCCTCAGTTTCTCTGTTGGGGTAGAACTTTTTCTATCCTCTGAGGTTAGGTGGAAAAGTGCTGACACATCTAGTTTTTTTCACTGGTATTTCCTACAAGGTTGGGGACAACTGAGTCTGTGATCATGGATTGTGGGTTCCCTAATTGTTTCCAGATGAGATTCTCCCTAGTTAGCCTAGCACAGAGTATCTGACCAAAGAGGGTGGCAAAGTAGAGAGCTGATGGCAGAGAAACTGAATTCTAAGTCCAGATTAAGATGGAAGTCAAGGGCTGCCAACCAAAAAAAGTACAGAGTCAGTATCTAAGATTGGGGTCTTGCAGATTCCCAGGCTCTCTCTCTCTCTCTCTCTCTCTCTCTCTCTCTCTCTCTCTCTCTCTCTGTCTCTCTCTGTATATATATACATATATATATATATATATATATATATATATACATAGATAGATAGATAGATAGATATGTAATAACTACTGTCCTCAGGGTCATGGCTCGTACAGATATTAGAATACAGGCTAAATCTGGGGATAAGATTTGGTTTCAGTTTGTAACTCTGGTTAGGTCTCAGTGTAGGGACCAGAATCTGGTCTCATTCTGTAGTCAGTTTTAGGAGTCTGAGATTAGGGGTCAATTTAGGACTAAGGTCTAGGCTAAATGAGGGCTAAGGTTTTATTTGGATAAGGAAATGGCAAACCACCCTAGTATCTTTGCCAAGCAAACCTTCCAAATGGGATTACAAAGAGTAATGACTGATCTGTCTGAACCTAAGGTTTGATTGGCACTTATGGTCAGAATCTGGTCTCAGTCTGAGGCCAGCCTGGGTTGGGAGTTCAGGTTTAGTCTTTTCCTCCAATTCTACCCATCTTCTGAACTTTGCCATTTCAGTTGCTGGTCCCTATATCTTTCTGGTTATCCATGTTAGAAGTCTCAGGGCCATTCTTTCCCACCCTCCTCACTCACTCAGTGCCATATGCAATCCACTGGCAAATATCCTAGGACCATCCTACCTGTACAACAGCTCTTACATAGATCCTCTTCATCCTACTCAGATAGCCACCCTCACCACCCCCCACCCCCCCACCCCCGCCTTTTTCTGGTCTTCATCACAGATCACCTGGACCACTGCAGTAAGTAGCCTCTCCACTGGCCTCCCTGCCTTAAGTCTTTTGTCCCTTCCAATCATATTCTTTTTTTAATAGGATTTTATTTTTTCCAATTATATGTAAAGACAATTTTTAGCAATTATTATTATTTTTTTTTAGGTCAATTGGGGTTAAGTAACCTGCCCAAAGTCACACGGCTAGGTTTTTTTTGTTTGTTTGTTTGTGTGTGTCAAGTGTCTGAGGCCAGATCTGAACTCAGGTCCTTCTGACTCCAGGGCCGGCACTCTACTCACTGCGTCACCTAGCCGCCCCTTTAGCAATTATTTTTACAAAATTTTGACTTCCAAGTCTTCCTAAAATGGCAAGTAGTTTGCCAATCCTATTCTTTTTTTTTTTTAATTATTTTTAGTTTACAACATTCAGTTCCACAAGCTTTTGAATTTTAAATTTTCTCTTGCTCTCTCCCCTCCCCCCTCCCCAAGAGGGCATGCAATCCTATATAGGCTCTACATATGCATTCATATTAAACATATTTTCACGTTAGTCATGTTGTAAAGAAGAATGGAATAAACCACAAGAAAGAAGAAACAAACAAAACAAAACAAAAAAGAGAGAGAGCAAATACTATGCCTCAATCTGTGTTCAAACTCTGTAATTCTTTCTCTGGATGTGATAGCATTTTTCCATCATGAGCCTTTTGGAGTTGTCTTAGAACCTTGCATTGCTGAGGAGAGCCAAGTCTATCAAAGTTAGTCATCCCACAATGTAGCTGTAACTGTGTACAATGTTCTCCTGCTTCTGCTCTCCTCATTCAGCATCAAATCATATGTGTCTTTCCAGGTTTTTCTGAAGTTTGCCTGCTCCTCATTTCTTATAGCACAATAGTGTTCATATACCACATTCATATACCACAAATTGTTCAGCCATTCCCCAATTGATGGGCATTCCCTCAATTTCCAATTCTTTGCCACCAAGAAAAGAACTGCTATAAATATTTTAGTACATGTGGGTCCTTTTCCCATTCATATGATCTCTTTGGGCTACAGTCCTAGAAGTGGTATAGCTGGGTCAAAGGGGTATGCACATTTTTATAGCCCTTTGGGCATAATTCTAAATTGCTCTCCAAAATGGTTGGATCAGCTCACAACTTTACCAACAATGTACTAGTGTCCCAATTTTCCCATATTTTCTCTAGCATTTATAATTTTCCTGTTTTGTGATGTTAGCCAATCTGACAGGTGTGCTGTGGACTCAAAGAGTTGTTCTGATTTACATTTCTCAAATCAATACCACCAGTTTTTTTTTTTTTATAATGTACTTATTTTAATACCATATTAATTAAATTTACACTGCACATAGAAGTCATGTAATTCTTTAAAGTAGCATTTGGTTATAGAAAAATTTGCTTATATTATAAAATTTAAGAAAAGAGAAATCAATAGGCCCTGTAATATTGTCATATTTCAATCTCTAGAATTTACAAAGCAATGCCTTGGAAATATAAGTAGGACCTGATTGGTGAGAATAATCAATTCTGTCACATGCATTGAATTCATAGTAATCAAAGTTATAATTAAGTAATATAGGGTAATTGGCTCCAACCCAATGAAAATATGCAATGTGAATTTGAATGGTGTGACCACTTCATGAAATTATTTTCACTAATTAGGACTGTAGCGGCAAGCACCCCAATATCCCCAGGGTGACTGCCAGCACAGGTTCTTAGATCTGCTTTTGTAAAGGAAAGCAACTCAAAATGGGTTAACAAGCTTACTTTAATCAAACAAACACACATTACCTAGTTCAGGGGAAAAAGGTCAGCACCCCAAACTTCAGAGTTACAGAACTTCAGAGTTACAGACAGGCTTCCAAACTGTCCCAACATTACATACATCAATACCAAATCACAGTTACCAGAGAGGGAAGCATCAACATCTGGGTTTTCAAAGCCGGGGGGCTCTCAACAACGGCTTCCCAGAGTCTCATCTGGTCAAATCACACAACACTTCTCAAAGTGAGCCCCCCACCAGTTTTATTCTTAAAGGACTAGTTTGACCATGTCAGTTTGTTGCTCAATAAACTCCAGTGGCTCCTTGTTCCTTTAAAAAAAATTTGCCATCTTTTATTTTTGTGTTGCCTACACTTCTACCTGTATCCCACCACTCCCATTCAAAGAGCTATTGCTTATGGCATAGAATTTTCTTGAAAAGATATGGAGAGGGGGGAAGAGCCAAGATGGCAGTGTATAAGCAGGAAAACTCCCTGTGCTTCCCCCATAACCACCTCAAATACCTATAAAAATGACTCTAAACAAACTTTAGGGCCACAGAACCCACAAAGTGACAGAGAGCAACAAACTGCCCACTGAAGGCAGCCTGGCAGGTCAGCAGGAAGGGTCCATCACAGCATGCTGGGAGCAGAGCCCAGCCCCACATGAGCCCAAGGTTTTAGCCTCAGGGTGGCCAGACCAGCCATGGCTACAGGGATGGGAGAGTAGATCACCCGCAGCTGTGGTGGTTTCCAGAATTATCAACCCATAAATGCCAAAGACAAAGTGAGAGGTCAGTGTAGACTTTGCAAACAGGGAGTCCAGGAGTGTGGTCCAGCCTCTGCCCCCTGGGGGGAGAAGCAGCTGAGGTGTGGCAACTGTGCAGCTGCCTCTGCATGCTGCTTCAGAGATCCTGGCCTGAAGATTGTAGAGGGACCAAGCAACCAGTCTGAGGGGTAATTGCTCTTGCTTTAACCTGCTTGGATCTGGATTGCTGTCTAGGGTGGAGGTCCTGGGGTGTGTGCCCAGTGAGCCAGAGTGTGTGGAGGCTTCAGAGAGGGCAGCCAACTAATAGCTCTGGCAACTGTGAAAACCCCAGAAATTTGGGACAAAGCTCTCCTCTCTGGAAGCAGAGTTCTACTGTGGCAAAAAAAAACTCAAAAGTCAGTTTTGACTGGCAACATGAGCAAGCAAAGGAAGAAAAGCAAGCACAGCAATCCAACTTTGGATTCCTTTTTGGGGGACAAAAAAGATCAAAGCATGGAAAGGCAGGAAGACAACAAAGTCAAAACTCCTGCACCAAAAGCTTCCAGGACAAATATGAACTGGTTACAAGCCATAGAGAAGCTTAAGGAGAATTTTGAAAACCAAATAAGAGAAGCGGAGGAAAAATTGGGAAGAGAAATGAGAATATTGTGAGAAAATAATGAAAAGCAAGTCAACAGCCTGACTGAAGAAAATAACACCTTAAAAATAGACTAACTCAAATGGCAAAAGAGGCTCAAAAAGCCAATGAGAAGAATGCCTTAAAAAGCTGAATTTGCCTGATGGAAAAAGAATCTCAAAAGCTCACTGAAGAGAATAATTCCTTCAGAATTAGATTGGAGCAAATGGAAGCTAGTGACTTTATGAGAAATCACAATACTATTAAACAGATCCAAACAAATGAAAAAATAGAAGGCAACGTGAAATATCTCATTGGGAAAACCACTGACCTGGAAAACAGATCCAGGAGAGATAATTTTAAAATTATTGGACTACCTGAAAGCCACGATAAAAAAAAGAACCTAGAAATCATCCTTCAAGAAATTCTCAAGGAAAACTGCCCTGATGTTTTAGAACCAGAGGGCAAAATAGAGGTCGAAAGAACCCACCAGTCACCTCTTGAAAAAGATCCCAAAAAGAAAACTCCTAGGAATGTTATAGCCAGGTTCCGGAGTTCCCAGATCAAGAAGAAAATGTTACAAGTGGCCAAGAAGAAACAATTTGAATACTGTGGAAACACAATCAGGATAACACAGGACCTGGCAGCTTCTACACTGAAGGATCAAAGGGCTTGGCATATGATATTCTGGAGGTCAAAGGAGCTGGGATTAAAACCAAGAATCACCTACCCAGCAAAGCTGAGTATCATGTTTCAGGGGAAAATATGGTCATTCAAAGAAATAGAGGACTTTCAAGCATTCCTGATGAAAAAACCAGAGTTGAATAGAAAATTTGTCATTCAGATATAAGAAGCAAGAGAAGCATGAGAAGGTAAACAGGAAAAAGAAATCATAAGGAATTTATTAAAGTTGAACTATTTACATTCCTACATGGAAAAATGATAATTATAACTTATGAAACTTTTCTCAGTATGAGAATAGCTGAAGGGAACATAAATGTATGTATACATACATATATATGTCTATATAGGAGGGTATATGGGCGTTTGAATACATATGTGAGTGTGTGTATATATGTGTGCAGGTATACATAGAGAGAGGGCACAGGACCAATTGAATAGGAAGGGATGATACTTAAAAGGTGAAATTGAGAGGTGAGAGAGGAATATAATGAGAGGAGATGGGGAGAGACAGAATGGGGTAAATTATCTCATATAGAAGAGGTAAGGGTAAACTGTTACAAGGGGGGGAAGAACAGGAAGGCAAAAGGGAATGGGTCAACCTTACTTTCATTGAATTTGGCTTAGGGAG
Source organism: Gymnobelideus leadbeateri (assembly GCA_011680675.1). Classification (NCBI taxonomy): domain Eukaryota; kingdom Metazoa; phylum Chordata; class Mammalia; order Diprotodontia; family Petauridae; genus Gymnobelideus; species Gymnobelideus leadbeateri. The sequence continues at coordinate 247,216 of WOXC01001571.1, forward strand.
GGAATGACATACACACTAAATAGGGTATCTCTCCCTACAGGAGAGTAGGGGGGAAGGGAATGAGAGGGGAGATGATGGAGGGAAGGGCAGATTGGGGGTGGGGGTGGGGAGGGAAGTTAGAAACACACACTTTTGAAAAGGGACAGGGCCAAAGAAGAGAATAGAACAAGTGGGGGGTGGGATAGGATGGAGGGAAATATAGTCAGTCTTTCACAATATATCCACTATGGGAATGTTTTGCATAGCTATACGTGTACAGCCTATATTGAATTGTCTATCTTCCCAGTAAGGGTGGGTGATGAGAGAGGAAGGGAGAGAATCTGGAATTCAAAGTTTTAAAATCAAATGTTTAAAAATATGTGTGTGTGGGGGCGGCT